>CAKNXH010063589.1:72029-119715 GCA_932178445.1 Andricus quercusramuli | reverse complement strand
AGTCATATATTATTTACTTAATTTTATTTACGTCTCCCCACGAGATCTTAAAAAGGGGTAGGGGTTTGATCAACATTATTTGAGTGTATAGACAAGGGCGTGCCTTTCTGCTCCCACGAGCAGCTGGAAAAAAGAAGGGGTTTGACCACCATTATTTCTGTGTATAGACGAAGGGGAGCCTTTCCGCCCCCACGAGAAGTTGAAAAGGGGTTTGACCAACATTATTTCTGTGTATAGACAAAGGGGTGCCTTTTCGCCCCCACGAGAAGCTGGAAAGGGGAAGGGGTTTGACCGATATTATTTCTGTGGTCAGACAAAGGGGCACAGAAAAAACTGGGGTTCCTATTAGAACCAATTTTTGGTTCCAAAGGAGCTGCAACAAAAAGGAACCTCTCTTGCTGAAAAGGAACCCAAAATGATAAATGGTTTCTAAATGAACCCAAGTGTGGATTCAAATGGTTCTAATAGAGCCTTTTTCTCACTTCTGCCTTGACTCACTTCAAAGATTGCACAAGTTAATAATGCACATTATGCTTTATAATTGGAATTAAATAATGTTGCACTGGAAAAAATTTAATGAAGAAACTAAAATCATAGACATTAGTCATTCTTGAAAGGAAGATATCGCACATGAAATGTGACAGTTTTCAAGGTTATGTTGCTAATCCGAAGTTTTCCACTGCGCATGCCCAAAAAGCGCGGGACTATTCAAAATGATATAATATACACTTGCAATATTAGGTTAATATAATTTTTTTCAAGAAGCTAGGTATTTCTATAATTCAATTTAATTTGTTTTAGATAAGAATAAAAAAATTTTGTTAACATTTATCTGTATGACTGTTCATAGTATTTATTGATTTGAAATAGGCCCGCGCTTCTCGGCACATGCGCAGTTGAAAACGTCGACAACCGCCGATGGCCATCTATCGGATATGAACAAACTAAAAAGGAACCCTAAATAAGAGTTCCTTCAGAGCCTAAGTTCTAAATGATCCCAAGTTTCACTTGAGCCGCAGCATTACTGATCCCTCAGTTTTTTCTGTGGGTGCCTTTCCGCTTCCCACGAGAAGTTGAAAAGGGGTTTGACCAACATTATTTCTGTGTATAGACAAAGGGGTGCCTTTTCGCCCCCACGAGAAGCTGGAAAGGGGAAGGGGTTTGACCGATATTATTTCTGTGGCTACCATTTTCGTAATTAGCGTGTCAAAATACGTGCGTATGCGGAGTTTCAAAAAAATCGAAGATAAAAAAAATACATACGTTTTCGGCAAGGACATGAAATTTTTATCTGTATCATCAAATATCTTGAAAACTTCCACTCATATAAACAAATTGATGCAACATTATGTATTTTGACTGAGTCTACAACTTTTGTTGACATTATTTTTTGAAATTTTCAATCGTTCTTCAGATAAACGTGAAAAACCATGATTTTTATGGTTTTCACCATGAAAATCAAATGTGTGCCAATTTTGACTATGATTTTCGTAATCAGCGCGACAAAATACATAAATATACAAAGTTTATAAAAAATGGGTTGGAAGGGCTGTTCGGAACTACACTCAAATTTTTGAAGAAGATCATGTTTTTAGAACTCTGAGCCTCAGAATTGTATAATGTATATATCAAATTACTCCTGTTCGATTCATACAATTAATTGGTTTAACAAGAATTAAGTTATTAATTTTCTAAGTCGTGCAAAACGTCAATCAAAATAAGTCATAAAATTCATTGGAACACTAGTAAGGAGCAGCTCAAAGTATAATAAAGATACTTTATTGCAGCATAAGAGACTTGTCATGTTTTATGACCATCATAAACAGAATTATGATAGACATTCCTATACAGGCTGCTATACTCTGCTTCCTATAAAAAGACTTTATTTTCAAATTGCTATCTTCTTGATACAACATTCTAATTTTCAATAAAATATTTTTCTACTAATACAATGGTTTGCAAAAATTAAATAAACCGTGCAGAAAGATAATGACTTTTATTGCATCTTGCCAGAATAACGTCGGGAAAGTATTATGTGAGTCAGAATATTTTCATCCCAGTTGACTATTAATGTTGACAATTTAGGGTATCAGATCATGATCGAGGGTAGATCCGGCGAAATCCGGAGCCTGAAATCTTGTATCGTTTCTCGAATTTTCTACGTAATAGGCGACATTTTTTCAGAAAATAAGTTTCTCCCTTTATCATTCTTGATTATCTGTGTCTATTTATTGTAGATGTGATAATACAAATGTTCTGAGTGATATACAAAAAATATTTTGGAAGTTTAAGTACATGTACCAGGCTGTGAAAATCATCATTATAAAAGATTACCTGCGAATTCTACAAAAATGACAGACATGTTTTTTAGATGCAGTATTTTCTCAACAAGCTTATTTATTCATTTTTTTGTATTGTATTGTATTTTTCAGAACGCAATCATAAAAATGGCGTGTTTTCATGCCTCCATAGACAAACGAAAAAGCACGCTTTTTGAGCGGCGCCTGGCATGGCGGTGCGTTGGATGAGTTACAAAATAGGGTTCAGTTAGCACGGCGTGACGTAGAGTTCAAAAAAGAGCTTTGTTTGTGCATGCCCGAGTATTCGTCGTAGACAAAGATAGAAAGAGAATTCGTGGCGGATTAGTGAGTCGATGTTTGTAACGAAGAGTATAGCGTGTTCTTATCGCCTCGCACATTATACTTTGTTGTCTCATTCACGCTCGCTAGAACAAAAACGCAGCAGAGCTCATGTGTACCTTCACCGACTCAAAACGTGATTTTGCATTTTTCCATGGAGACGATGAAATCACGCCATTTATGATTTTGTTCTGAAAAGTATCGTTCGTGACTCCTGCGGACTGACGGCTTTCCTTTTTGAAACGAGCGCAATGTTTTTGTAACGAGTCGTAGGCGCCCTTACCTACGACTCGTTACAAAAACCGCTCGTTTAAAAAAGGCCGTAATTCTTCACTAGTTACGAAATGCAATATTATTGCCGCCTTGCTTTAATATTTCCCCCCCCCCCCCCTCAAATGCCAAATGACAAAATGGCTGTTTGTTCCGAAATTCTTCAAAGAAGCTTTCTTCAAAAACATCACTTGTATTATCGGAAACAACGGAAGGTAAATAATTGCTGAGATAAATGTTTACACATCTAGAAAGTGCCCTTTCCAATCTCTTGCTTTTCTGTGATATATTGCATTGTTTACGAGAAAAAATGAAAAATTCAATAAAAAAAATTGCCTTGGCCTCGAAAATATGTTAGCCTGCTTAAAAGTGATGCCTTTTTTATATTAGCACAAACTTTTTTTTAAATGCACTCAATTTACGATTCTGGGCCGGCCTCGGGTCTGGGCAGCCCAGAATACGATGCGTTTTTTCATGTCAACACCTCAGGCCCAGAATACGCCGACTCGAAGTCTTTTACAAAGAAGTTGTTACGAAGACTTTTACATCTCAGCATATCAAAAATATCAACAGCTGTCATTTTTTGATGTTATTTATCATTATAATGCCGATTTGAAAATCATGCATTAACCAGTCAACTGGTTGAAATTATTGTTGTGTTATTTTCTAAATTCAGTACTTTTCTTTGAATGCATATGTTTTTAATAACTTACTTCAAAGTTTGCTGGCCCCTTTAGCATTTTATTGAAAATTCAAGTTTTTTCCTGAAGCATCGTTGCCGAGATCGGTTGAACCGAGTCTCATTTTTGGATAAACCATTTTAATAAAGCGATCTCTAATTCAGCATTCTCAGCAGCTTTAATTAATTTTTTGTTTCTGAACTCGAAGTCGTTGGATTTCTTAATAACTTTATCGGCATACTGAACAGTTTTGTGCAAAGAACGTTTCCTAAAAGTTTGTATTCATTTAGATTGCATTCCTTGATTCGCCGTTTTTAATTTCTTTCAAAACTAGATATTTTTCACTCAATGACAGAACATTTTTTTTCTTTGGTTCAGACATAAGATATCCCAAAATTGAATAAACTTCAAGGGGCACTCAGTGGGGAAACAGATGCAGTGAAGCGTGAAGCCGGCCGAACATATTATTATTCTAGAAAAACAGATACTATTTTGTAATTGAAATTTTTTTTAAAGATAAATTGAAAGAGCAAGAATGTCCACATATAATAAAAAGGAAACTCTAGAATATTGGCACTCGTTCTGAAAAGACTAAATTTTGACCAAATGCTGTGAATTTTTAAGAATTCTTAGGAAATCTTCGAATAGTTATGACAAATCGAAAAAAATTTTTTTCGTGAAACTGTGAAATACGTGTTTCTACATTGTCAGCTTAGAATTATACATATTAACATCAAATTATTCTGATACCCAAAGCTGGGCCTCTCTGCTTGATTTGAAATTCAAATTGAAAAGATTTAACTGATTAATCAGCGAAAGTCCTTATTCATTTGACTTAGTGACCTACTTCTCACTGATTTAAATTTCGAGTCAACATTAAGGGATAAAATTGTATGCATTTAGAATAGAATGAAGGGAAAAAAGTGGATCGTTAGAAGAACTCTCTAAACCAGTAGCTCTAACTATTTTAAATTGAAGCGCAGCTTTTCGTCGGTGAATTTTGTTAAGATTAATATTTTGTGTTCAGGTAAGTTAAACTGACTTTTTAAAAGAGTAGGATGAATAATTTCAAATAGTAGGATGCACTGCGCCACTTGGTAACTGTCCATACTCAGCGAGAAGAAGTGTTACTATTTTGTGTAGTCAGCCTTACTTCTGTGAAGAGTAACTTTGCCGATTTCGCATTGTAACGCATAAGGTAAAGGTACCTATCATGAAATAAATGTTGAGGGGGTTTTTGAGATTTTCATTAATTTTTGAACGATAGTAAAATATATTTCCAAAGTGTTTATATCCATGAATGCGCTGCTCTTTTCTGAATGCAGAACGACTATTATAAGTTTAGTTTAGTCTAAGCAAAGTTATTGTATTTATGAAAAAGCGGAACGACTTTTATGTACCTATTATGATACAACTTTTAGACTCTTGTACCGGTGTTCCGTAATGCATGTCCCTATTATGGAACAGCAAAGAAATGTGTTTTTTTACATTCTCATCTAGAGAAGGTATTGGATTTGTGTGAAATTTGAGCCGCCCGGTTTTTGTCAAATGTCCACGTTTTGAGACCCCCTGAGTCAGAAAAAATGGTTTTTACGAACATGCCTGTCTGTCGGTCTGTCTGCCTGTCTGTCTGTATGTAGTCTGACGACTCGATAACTTTCGAAGGAATTTTTTTATTCAAAATCGAAAATTCAAACAATTTATTCCAATGGTATTTTGCGATAAAATGAAAATTTTTAGAGTTACAGCATTTGCAAAATCCAAAAAAGGAAACGAAAATTAACATTTTCAGCCGAGAAAAGCACGATACGAAAAAAAGTCATGAAAGGAAAAATGTCTCTTTTTGCACGCCCTAAAAGATTATCTTAACGACTTTTTGAATTTTCTCGAAAAATCGAAAATTCACAGTTTAAGTGCACAAAAAATAATTGAAATCCAAAAATGCAGTTTTACGGCCAAACTATGCAAGATACGACAAATCATGATTGAACAAAATTTGTGCGCACAAAAAAGATCTACAAATTTGTCATTGGTCATTTTTCGATAGGATGTGTAGTTAAGTAAGTGTAAGTGGGCCCATTCTCATCGAAACTTTGCTTATTTCATTTCTTTTTCATCTCGTGTGTGTTTTTCCACAATATTTCATTGTTTAAATGTGAAATTTGAAATGTGTGAAATTTGACCCCCCCGGTTTTTGTCAAATGTCCACGTTTTGAGACCCCCTGAGTCAGAAAAAATGGTTTTTACGAACATGTCTGTCTGTCGGTCGGTCTGTCTGTCTGTCTGTTATTGTGAAATAATGAACATATAATAAAATACATTTGCTTTATTTTGTTCTGTCCAATGCAGCAGTTGCGAACAGAGGCACAATATTTATAAAAAATCACGTTTTTCAAATATTCTAAAAAAAACACGAATTGAATATTACAATTTTCAATTCGTGAGATTTTAAAAGATGCGTACTACAGTTTTGTTTCAAAATCGGTCTTAAGCTGATGTCATAATTTGTTCGTTTAAATGATATCTACAAATTTGCTTTCATCCATTTCTTTATAGGACGTGTAGTTTTTGATTTAATCGTGAAAAATAACATTACAAATAAACAAGATGAAGTTGTGTAAAAATGTCTAGAGATTAATGGCAAATAAGGAACGAATATTAAAATAATCATGAAAAATAAAATTTGTTCTTCATATTGCTATATCTGAATGAGCAGTTTGGAGCCGAGATATACAGATATGAATATAGCATATACATTCAATATATATATATTTTATGTGTATTATTATAAAATGATTAAAATTACAATTTTTAAAAGTAACTATTTCGTATTATTGAAAATTAAGACTTGAAAAAATTTTGTTGAATGAAATTTTTTGGATTTTTAATTTGATTTTATTATCATCTCACTTTATTTACAACGGAACATTCATTCACATGACTGATATATAAATCTGAAAAAAATATTTTTTTTTCATCAAATGATAGTAATTTCTACAAATATCAATGTAAAAAGGTTAAAAGAAATTATTACTACGTTAAAATTGGGAATCAATTTGACATAAAATTGTATTACAAATTATGTTTTAATTATTCTGTCAAAAATGATACGTCGAAAACAATGCATCATTCTAATAAAACAAAATTCTTCCAAATAATATAATATTTGAACCTCGTTGGCTTAATTAAGTACGATCCAAATCATTTTTAGTGTTATAAGAAATTAAAAATATCATAAGCAAAAAATTCTATAGTAGGAAAAACGTAAAAAAGTATTCTTTTTTATATAATTCTTCAGGCGTAACTGTCCTAGGACACTGTCTGTCCTTTGACCTCTCTCCCTCTCGCTATCTCTTTTCCGGTCGCACCCTCGTCTAGTACAACTGCCACCCCTTCGTACGTTGCCCGGTTCATCCACCTCCACCACGTACCGCCAGCAGCCGCAGCAGCCAGCAGCCAGCATCCCAGTCTGCCGAGCGCGATCCCAAATAGGGGCTACATTCTACACACCACTGTATGGTTCCGTTTTGCGGATTCGCCCTGAAACCAATGTGGCCCGACATTGAGCAAAGGGGAGACTTATGCTTTTTTATTCCTCTTTTGACCGTCGCTCGCTCGGCTTATCGATTTTCCTTCGGGGTTTGGATATCCATTAGCAGCACTACCAGTAATTTCCATAGGAACGACCGGGGCCTGGCGCGGCTGGAGGGGTTTGTTGAAAAATATTGAAGTGAGCCTCTTCTTTGAAACAACGAGCTAGTCGACTTTCTTCGTAACTATCTTTCTTGAAAGTAATCTTGTCAGACACGTTCGAGAGAATTCAATGAGAAAATCATAGAAAGTATAGCAGCGGGAAAAACGGAAACTTTACGATCAGAGGGTCCAATTTTTAATCAGAATAGTATTTCAGTTTTCCATTTTGAAGATTTAGAAGTCTAATGAATAGAATGTTCAATAGCTTTTTATTTCGTCTATATATTATCCTCTAAGGCTTATTTTCACATTCCAATTTAATATTTGCAGAGTTATCCGTTAGAGTGAATAATTTTTGTAACATTATTTTTCTAAAATTTATGGTAGATTTTTGAAATTCAGGGAAATTTAGAGTATCTACAAATTTTCAAAAATGTTGGCATTTTTCGGTACTTTAGGGTAAGTTATTGTAATTTCTCGGTAATTTATGATAACTGACCGCTTCGAGTCAGCGACCCGGGTCGGAATGAACTGAACAAGTTTACATTAACCCCGAAAAGGAATTTGGCTTAATGGTATAATAATAATAGGTAATATTTATTCGATTATACATATTTTTCATCGTCATAAGGCACTACAATTTTTAATATCTTCTTTTAAATTCGGAATTCTTGGAATTTATGTTTGTTTAAAACTCACATATACACATTATTTTAGACTTTCTGAATAGTTATGTGTAAGTTATTTTTACAACTTAATGTAAGACTGGCTTTGAATAAAAAATGAATACATTAGTATCACTTCCTCAACTACTTAATTATTTCTTCCATATTAAGAGGCAAATAAAGGGAGTTGTAAAAAATTCAATAAATCCTACAAGCTGTCTTCCTACCTTTCTAATTCGAACCCTTAATTTAGTCATAGATTATAGTAAAAGTTTTTAGATAAACTTTTACGACCACTCGACCACCTGAGTTCCTCATCTAATGTAAAATTTCAAATCATGAGCAAGTTACGATTATTTGGGAATATATGTTTCTTTAAATTTGATTACTTATTATCATTAAGATTGTTTATTGTATTTTACTTCTAGAAAGCATCTATGATTATTAATTTAAAAAAGATAATTAAATAAGAAGCAATGACACTTTTTATTATTGTGATAAATTGATGAAACCTTACGCCAAATAAATAAAATTGTTTGTAAATATGAAAAAATGTGCATAATAGATCCTTTTGTTCGTGCTAATTGAGAAACGAGAGTTTTTTGTGTGGAACTGAAAAAGTATTAAAATTTATACTGTGATCCTAATAAGATAAGGGTACTTTTAATAGGCGATGACCTTAGAGTATTCAGGTGAAACGATTGCCAAGTTAACAGGTGTGACGCACCTGCCGCATGTACTCGTTCGTTAATGTTACTATCTCTGGACTCTCTTAACAGAACATGTGCAAATTATACAAGCTCGATTTTTTCCAATTCCATGCAGGATTCTTTTGATGTTTTTGTTTTTTTATGATCAGAAGTATACTTTCATTTAATTTCAATATCTCTGTTTCTTCAATAGATAATGCTAAAATGGTTTTAAAATTAAAAGCATGAACATTTTCAAGTAATTATTTAGGTGTTTTGGAAGACACGAAATGAAGTTTTGAAATTTCAAAATAAAGGTTTATCTCAATTGTGTTGATTTTTATGTCGCAAAAGTTTATACAAAACTCAGAAGTTTTAGTAGAATATTCCAATAAAATTTCCGTCAACGCTGTAAAATTTATTGAGATAAAAATTTGTTAGGGTTTTTTAATTTCGAATATGAGAAATATAGTAGTACCCTCTATGGTAGCCTTTGGATACAAAATATTCCAATATTAGATCTCTTCCAATCTTACATTTCCACAATTTAAAGCATTATTATTTAAAATTTTTATGTTGGGTCCGTTTAGACTCAGTCTATTAAAACTGAAATGTAATTAAAACAAATTATTCTTGCGCATATATTTGTTTCACGAATTATATGTAAAATGTAAATTTTGCTTGGGAAAGCAATTGAGTTCAGAATTCAAAACTATGTGCCCTTTCGGAATAAAGAGAATGTTATGTTAGAAAAGCATTCCATATAAAATAGATTTCTTGCTATAGGATTTGTGTTTCAACGAAACGCTCAGAATGGGAAGCAGCGCGGCGTGACTCAGGGAGATGCTGCACGAGCACGTTCTTGAATAGTCTGGCTATCACGGGTTCGAATTTCAGTGTGAAAAATTCGCCTATTTTCTATGGATCTGTGTTAACCTTATAAAATTTCCTTTTTTGATTATCTAAACACGTTAGTCCTAAAACGCGAATCGCTAAATATAAAACAAGTCACACTCAAATCCGTGTACTTGTTTATATTAAATTACTTTTACCCTTTCTGTTTCTACCTTCCCCATGCAAAAATAATTTTTTCTGTTTGAAAATATCCTACTTCAGAAATTTAGATTTGAAGTTGATCATGTATTTCTAAATAAGGTAATCCAAAATATTCCACTAAACGAGTGGGACTACAGAACCATTAAAGGTGTGAAAATAAAATTTTCCCAAGGTAGTGAAAACGTTTCAATGTTTCCAATTATTTTTCGCCATTAGAACACTGAGAAAACTGTTTTGTTTGACCAACCAAAATTTTTCTGAGTCCACAATACTTAAAACAACTGCAAAAAGTATTTTGGTTTGTTGTTGTCGAATAAAGTATATTAAAATTATACATTTTTTATCATAAAGGATTTCTTGGAAGAGGTTGTTTCTTTCAGGATGTTCCTTTTACGGTTTAATACACTTCAAAAAGGACTTGAAAGAACTTTATTGTTTTTTTTCTGATCACATGCACAAAACTTATACAAGTTTTTATACATACTTTACATATCTTTTTTGTAGGGGAGTCACTCTGTCCCTTTTACAACGGTTTTCTTGGAGGTGGCAGCTTTTATCCACGCGCTCCTTTCATGATTCAATAGAGCCCGAGATAGAGCCAGATAATAGCTTGAAGCCATTTTTTTTGGTTCTTTTTTTATATTTGAACACGCAAAAGTTATGCAGCTTTTTTTTGTCAGGTTCGATTTTTTTTATTACATGCCGTTTCTTCATCAAAGATTTGTTTGGAAATGTTTGCATTTTCCAGGTATTCTTTTCACCATGCAAATGTCGGATTCAATCGAATATAATAATACCACTAGAAGACTTTTTAGTTTCTTTTTTTTTTAATCAAATGCGCATAAGTCACACAGTTTTTTGTTCCTCTTGTAAAATTTGGATTTTGACACTTACACCCATGTGCCGTGTCACTCTTCAGTTATTTTACTTACATTTCTGCTTTTAAAACTGGAAATTAGGGTTGATTGAATGCATTCCCTGACACAATCTTATTCATTTCAAACACGTTTTTTCTCGAACTGCCTGAAATCAATATTCCACACAAATTGCAAGAGAAAAAAAAAACATTAAAGACAAATGGGAAGCATGCTCTCGCAGAAAAATGGAGCATATCATTAGTGCAGTAGTTCTTTTCAGCAAGTGCAAGGGGATCAATATTGCAGCTGGAAAAGCTGGAAAAAAGGGATTCGTTGATGCTCGGCTCTGAGTATTATGGGCATAAGCATTAAGCGCCCATAGGCCGTTGGGCCGTAAACTCAGCGATAGCCGACAGTAAAGTCACCCTTCTGTAAACCTCTCTCTCTCACTCCTGATACTGGTTGTAAAAAGGGGTGTGGGAAGCGAAGGGAGGCTCGGCAAAGCAAGGGGATGCTGATACGGTGTTTCGTACCATACCATGCCCATGTCTGCGCCAAGTCGAAACTCTCCTACTGCAATATCGATGACCGGCTTTGCAAATCAAGCTGTAAACAGTCGAATCCATAACAATATTCAGCAACCCGATTACTCCACGTCAATTTCATGCCTTCCGAATGCATGATATCGAGAAATGCGTTCCAGAAGCTTTCATAAATCTGAAAATAATATTTCGAATATTTAAGCACCATGCTGACAAATAGAGGAGTTTACGGGTCCGGGTGTTGTCATTCTGTGATATGACACGAGCCAATTTTGAAATACGTGCACAGAAAAAAAATATTCTTTCAATTAAAGCTGTGATACCAAATTAATAAACAAATAAGGGGTAAAACACAAATTACGTAAGGAATTTTTCTGAAATTGTCAACTCCCCTCCCCCCTTATAAGACGTTGTCAGTTTTGCCCCCCCCCCCCACACACAAATCTTAATAAGATTGTATAAACTTAGGGAACTAACATAAAATAAAATGTGTTAATAACAATAAGTCTTTAGTTATACAAACTTACAATTTTATAATTTCTTCAGGGCCTAAAAGTGTGCAATGGAATATTAAGATTATTTTTTAAGCATAATTTCCAGTTTTCTAACTCATGGTCTTGTTGAAAATGTAGATAAAATTTAATCTTCACATTTTCTTACTTTATAATATAATAATTCATAATTCTTAGTCTCGAGTCGAAAATTCAAGAATTTGGTCGAAAGTTGAACTTCTTTGTTAAAAATTCATGTTCACATTCTTAAGAGAATAGCAAATTATCCCAATGAAATTTTTAATTTTGCTGAAAATTACGAAAGGTATATTATTTTATATATATATTAATATATTATTATATATATATTATATATATATATATATATTATTATATATATATTATTATTATACTTTTGGAAATTTTCAAAAAAGAGATATATTATTTTTTTGATAGATTAAGAAATTCCATTCGAAATTTGTACTAGTAAATAATTATATTGTGAAAATGTCCCAATTGCATTTTTTGATTAGACCAACATTCAAAAAGTTAGAGCTTTTTCAAAATTTGAAAAAAACATTTTTAATGAGTTTTAGACATTTTTGTCAAAGTTTCTGGTACATGACAAAAAGACTTTTTCAAAAAATGAAAAAAGTATTTTTTTTTTATAGATGAAGAAATATCAATCCAAATTTCTACTAGATATGAAATATATTTCGAAACTATCCTTATGACATTTTTCAATTAGACAAAAATTCAAAAAGTTAGATAATTAAAAATGTTATTTTTATAGATTATAAGCAGATTTACAAATTATCTTAATGAAATTTTTCAATTAAACACAAATGGAAAATATTATAGATTATTTAATCATAGTAGAGTTTTCTTAAAACTGGAGTTTGAACAAACGGAATCAAAGCCTACGGCTTAATGTCTCTATGTAGTAAATTTGAAAAAATGTTTTTTTTTGACATTATATTGAAAAACGTACCTACGTCTTATATGCTGTTCAATTTGGTCTAAATCGTTTTATTTTTTAAAAAGAACTGACTCGATAACCTAATTATCAAGCGCGAAGAGCGAGTGTCGCAATGAGAATGTAATCGTCAAAGCCGCAGGTGCTTTGAGAACCTTCTTTGAAAACAATTCCAATTCCAATTTATGACTTTAATTCCTCAGGGGTTGAAATCACAGTTTTCGATCGTCAAAATTTTCGATCTCTAGTTTTTAACGGATCTTTACGTTTCGGCACTCACAGAGTGCGAAAATCATAGAATTTTGTTGATGTCTGTCTGTATGTCTGTATATGTATGGTTACCTGAAAGTTGTACCACGCTAACTTTTGAAGAATTTGTCCAATCGAGTCAGTCTTGGATCAAAATTTTAAGAGTCCCAAAATGCAGGTTAAGTTTGTTAACCAGATATTTTGAAACAAAATAAAAAAATTCAGAGCATTTTCAAAATTGGAAACAAAATTTGTTTTCAAGTTTCAGAAAATTTGTCAAAGTTTCTTACAGATGTGTAAAAGACTTGCAAATTATCCTAATGAAAATTTTAATTTTGATAAAAATTTGAAAAGGTATACTTTTTAAAATTTTCAAAAATTAGAAAAAAATATTTTTCTAAAAGATTAAGAAATTTCATTCAAAATTTTCGCTAGGTATC
The DNA here is from genome assembly GCA_932178445.1 of Andricus quercusramuli. Classification (NCBI taxonomy): domain Eukaryota; kingdom Metazoa; phylum Arthropoda; class Insecta; order Hymenoptera; family Cynipidae; genus Andricus; species Andricus quercusramuli. Next base: position 106,468 of record CAKNXH010063589.1, on the reverse strand, counting down.
AAATATATTTCGAAAATATTCCAGTTAAATTTTTCGATTAGATCCAAATTAAAAAAGTTGAAGCTTTTTCAAAATTTGAAACAAAATTGTTTCATGAGTTTTAGATTTTTTTGTCAAAGTTTCTGGTACACGGCAAAAAGACTCGCAAATTATCCTCATGCTATTTTTTATTAAGACAAAAATTAAAAGTTATATGATTTTCGAATTGGATTTACAAATATACAAATTATATTAATGACATTTTTCAATTGGACCCATAGTGGTGAGAGGTGAGATAAACGACTGACGAAGCAAGTATATAGAGGTAAAGTAAATGGCAGAATGCCCAGAGGTAGACCGCCGAAAGAATGGTTAGAATCTGTGAATGAGACATTAATCCGAAGAGACATAAGAAGTCATAGGAACACAAGAGCTTGCATGAAGAAATGCACGGACGTGAAAGAAGCTAGAGTAGTATGCCAGGATAGAAAAGTGTGGCGACAAATAGTTTATAAACAGAGTGACAATAGAGTGAATGATGCTTGAAACAAAGACCTTGGATACTAATGGGCCCAAGTGGGGAACCATACATAACAATTTTGTGGGGCTCCTCACTTGGGGTGATCGCTAGAGAGATTGATCAGCAACCTGGGTCGGAGCAGTGTTGCGGAGTGAACGTGTCATTTGAATAAATAACACGAAAACTCCAGATCAATCCAAAACATCTATACCTAACACCTATATCCCTATCTACCTCATACCATATAACGACCTACTTTACACCTATATACCTATCCCACTAATTTCCAACGGAGTAAGTCACGCCCACCCCGAAAGGGAAATGGCTTAACCCCTTCGTTGGGATTGACGCAATATGCGTCAAAATTTTCCGTGCCCTGTGTGGCATTGACGCAAATGACGTCAATCTTCTTTTTTCCTATTCAACTTACTCCGAGTTTGCATTCAAGTCCTACTCGAGGGTTTTTGGGGTCGCTGAATCCGAATCTGAAGTCAAAATTCGAAAATCCAAAATGGCGGATCCAATATGGCGGATGAAAATACAAAAAACGGCTCGATTTGTATAAATCTCCGTACTTACGGGTTTTTGGGGTCGCTGAATCCGAATCTGAAGTCAAAATTCGAAAATTCAGAATTTCGGATCCAATATGGCGGACGAAAATACAAAAACGGCTCGATTTGGATAAATCTTGGTACTCACGCGTTTTTGGGATCGCCGAATCCGAACCTGAAGTCAAAAGTCGTAAATTCAGAATGTCGGATCCAATATGGCAGACGAAAATACAAAAAACTGCTCGATTTGTATAAATCTCGGTACTTGCAGGTTTTTGGGGTCGCTGAATCCGAATCTGAAGTCAAAACTCGAAAATTCAAAATGGCCATATAATGGTCCGCCATATTGGATCCGCCATTTTAAATTTTCGAATTTTGACTTCAGATTCGGGTTCAGTGACCCCAGAAACCCGTAAGTACCAAGATTGATCAAAATCGAGCATTTTTTTGTATTTTCGTCCGCCATATTGGATACGCCATTTTGAATTTCTGAATTTTAACTTCAGATTCGGATTCAGCGACCCCAAAAACCCCAGGACACAAATTTCCAGGATAACAAATTTTCCCGCCATTTTGGGCACATTTGTCGAATTCTCTCTGCCAACGAAGGGGTTAATGGTATAATAATAATAATAATAATAATAATATGGTAACTTACCTTAAATTCATTTTTTTAAATGTCCATAAATTTCCAGAAATTTATGAAAAATTTCGGTCATTTATGGTAATTTTACAGGTATATATGGTAACTTACCCAAAATTCATTTTCAAAAATTTCCGGTAATTTATAGTAATTTTACAGGTAAATATAGTAACTTACCATGGAATACCCAAAATTCATTTTTACAAATTTCCATAAATTTCCGTAAATTTATGAAAAATTTCGGTAATGTATAGTAATTTCACAGGTATATATGGTAACTTTCCATAAATAACCGCAAAATTCTATTATCTGCAACCAAAATTTCCTCTCAGTTTTTACCGCGAGTGGGCTGATAATAATTATAAAATGCAAGCTCACAGATGCATAATCTTCATTATTCTTCTCTGACGTCACTTTTCACTCCCTAAGGAGTAAAAAGTAGAGCTTTAGCCCCGCTTCATAGGAGTCGAAAAGGGCTGAAATCATGCATGTGTCATAAAAAAACAATTTCAGTTCCAATTTATGACTGTAGTTCCTCAGGGGTTTAAATCACAGTTTTCAATTCAAATTACAATATTTATGTTATTTGCGAGAATGTAGTTGAAATGTGCACATCAAACGTATAAAAACGAGCGCGAGAGCGTACCTGCGCGCACTAGGCGCGCTCTAACTTGGCGCAAAGCGCCACGCGCGCAGCGCGCAATGAGAATGTGCCCACACAGCGGGCATATTTTTTTAAAGTCCATTTCTTTGTTTGAGAATGTAATTTTTTTACATTCTCATTCTTGACAGTGTAATATAATCGTCCAAATTTTCGATCTCTGGTTTTTAACGGATCTTTACGTTCCGGCACTCACAGAGTCCGAAAATCATAAAATTTTGTCGGTGTCTGTATGGTTACCTGAATGTTGTAGCCACGCTAACTTTTGAAGGATTTGTCCAATCAAGTCAGCCTTTAATAAACTTTTAAATGGTCCTAAAACGAAGGTTATGTTCGTTAACCAGATATTTCCAACCAAAATTTAAAATTTTAGAGAACTTTCAAAATTTCAAACAAATTTTTTTTTCAAGTTTCAGAAATTTTTGTGAAAGTTTCTTACAGATGGGCGAAAGACTTAAAAATTATCTCAATGAAATTTTTGATTTCGATGAAAATTAGAAAAGTGATATATACTTTTCAATATTTTGAAAACTATCAAAAATTAGAAAAAAAAAATTTTTCTGAAAGATTAGAAAATTTCAATCAAAATTTTTACTAGTTTTCGCATGATTTATTTTCAAAAGCAATCGCCTGTATAGCCTAGCTGCTGAGCGTGAAGCGCGAGTATCGCAATGAGAATGTAATCGTCAAGGCCGTAGGTGCTTTGAGAACCCTTTTCATAGTGAAATTGAAAAAAAAAACATGTTTAGTTTCACTTTATGCTTGTAGTTTATGAGGGGTATAATCACAGTTTTTGAGTAGCGCGCTCAAACCGGATGCATTTTCACGGCAGATGAGAATAAAAATTAGTGCAAAGTAAGAGGAAAATATTAAAGTCATGAAGAAAAATAAAATTTGTACATTATTTTGCAATATCTTAATAAGCAGTACCAGATCGAGGTACAGACATTAATATAATGTTCATTAGATATAAAAGTGTTGAACATAATGTAGAAAAGTTCACATTTTGGACAAAATCGAGTGCGAAGCACGAGATACGTGATAAGAATGTGTTTGTTAAAGTCGAAGGAGCTTTAACAAAGGAGAATTCACAATCATGAAATTACAGTTGTTGACGCTTCGACCTTTAATTTCAAAAGGTCTGTGCACAAATGTGTGGGAAATATAAAGACCGAGCGCGTAGCGCGAGATGAATACATTCTCGAGCGCCAAGCGCGAGAGCCAACAGTCGCGCCCCCTAGGCGCGCTCAAACTTGCGAGCGATTCTTTTTGATAGAAAGTCAATTTTTTGGGTCAAAATTGCAACTGTTCGATTAAAAATTATTCTGTTATGTTTAGCGATTCAAGTATTCAGTTAAAACTTCGTGTTTTTATTGTAAAATTTGATTGTTCATCATTTAAGATTAATATCCTTTTGGTTAAAATATAAAATATTACATTTTTTGTTGAAAATTCAACTCCTCAGTTGAAAGTTAAACTCCCTAATTTTGAAACATTTATTTTTTTGGCTGATGATTCATAACTTTAGTTTAAAATGTATCTCTTTAATTCAAAATAGAACTACTTTGTGACAAATTCTATTTCATTTTTGTGAAAAATTAATTATTTCACTCTAAATTGAACTATTTAGTGAAAAATTCAACTGTTTGGTTGAAAATGAACTTTTTGGTTGAAAATTTAACTGTTTCGTAGAAAATTCGTCTTACGGACCCTAAAAATGGAAGTAACGTGGTTCAAAATTTCTGAAAAAACTTCACTTATATTATGCAATAAAAAGTATACTAATAATCTCTCATTAATCATAAAATTGTTCACAAAGTATGATTATTATCGAATAGAGATCAAACTGTTTTTTAAATGACGATTAATATCACAGGTTAATATCTAAAATACAATAAAAACTGCCTAAATAGCTAAAAATTGGAATTAAGTTCAACCACGCGAAAGGAAAATAATTTTATCAAAATAAAAAATAAAGCAAATCAGAAAATCCGCCAGTAAACAAAAATACAAGATAAATAATAAACTCTTATCTCATTATCTAAAACGGATCTAAGTATCAAGAAAAGCAAACAAATTTAATAAACCTTATTAATGAAAGAGGTTAAAATAATGGGATAAATTTCCGAATAGCTGAATTCTTCGATTTTCTTCAAACTCCGTATACTTTTGTATGCTGACTCGCTGATTACGAATATAATAGTGAAAATTGGCGACAAGGCAATTTTCATGGTGAAACCATACAAAAACCATAAAAATCTTTGTTTTTTCCCACGAGACGTTGGAAAGGGGTAGGGGTCTGACCAACATAATCTCTGTAACCAATCAAAGGGGTGCCTTTCCGCCCCCACGAGACGTTGGAGAGGGGTAGGGGTTTAACTGACATTATTTCTGTAACCAGGCACAGGGGTGCCTTTTCGCTCCCCACGAGACGTTGGAAAGGGTTAGGGGTCTGACTAAAATTATTTCTGTAACCAGGCACAGGGGTGCCTTTCCGCCCCCCACGAGACGTTGGAAAGGGGTAGGGGTCTGACCAACATTATTTCTGTAACCTGTCACAGGGGTGCCTTTCCGCCCCCCACGAGACGTTGGAAAGGGTAGGGGTTTGACTGACATTATCTCTGTAACCAGTCACAGGGGTGCCTTTCCGCCCCCTCCCCCACGAGGCGTTGGAAAGGGTTAGAGGTTCGACCAACATAATCTCTGTAACCAATCACAGGGGTGCCTTTCCGCCCCCCACGGGAAGTTGTAAAGGTGAAAGGTTTTGACCAACATTATTTCTGTTACAAGTGACAGGGGTGCCGTCTGCTCCCACAAGACGTTGGAAACGTTGGTTGCTGCCATTACTTACGGTCTCTCGTCGCCACTTAGGGCCTGTCGCGTCGCCATGGTAATGAACAGTAAGGAAAGAGCTGACGGTTAGATGTATCACTAATTTCAGCAAAAAATATCACTCGTAGATAAAAATGTTTTTTACAAAAAATGTGTAACTCGATGAGATCTACAATTTCTGTTCGGAATATTTGGCAATATTGTGCGTCTTGGTTTAGATAAACGCAAAAGTCCATGATTTTCATGGGTTATCCATTATGAAAAACGATGTATCACTAATTTTCTCGAAAATCATCACTCGTTGAAAAAAATATTTGGAACAAAAAATATGTACCTTGATGAATATGAACTATCATATTCGTAATCATCGAGTGAAAATACATAAGTATACGGAGTTTCGAGGAAATCGGAGAATTCAGCCATTCGGAACTGCACCCAAATAATGTTAACATTTTTCTGTATTATACAAATTTTGCTGTACTGTTCTAAAGTTAAAACTCGTATGACTAAAAAAGGATCCAGGAAAATTGAAATAATATACTGAAATAAAGGCAAGTAAAAAATTGTGTTTAACTTTATGAAAACGCAAACAGAATATGTACGTCAAAACGACATAACAGCTTCATTACGTATAACAATTCTTATGACTAATAAAAAATCATTTCTTTGGGCGCTATTTCTTGGAAATACATAAATATATCTTGGTCTGACAATGTCAGATAATTAGTTCAAGGAATTGGTATATTAGAAACAAAGAACCTATTTTCTTTGAATCGCGTTTTCGCATCAGAAAAAATATTTCGTTAGTCCAATAATTTTGTGTCTTTGAATTTATGAAAACATTATACTCAAAAGGATTTATTGATGCGAGGAACAAATATTTTGGTTTCTTTGAATCCAAAAAATATTGTGATAACTGAAAGCAATATTAATTGAGTGAAAGATGTATATCTTTCATACGTATAAGTATTATTATTATTCCAGGAGAACATGCCATTAGTCGATTGAAGTAATTTGTTCACTCAAATGTTAATTTTTTTACCCGGGAGATGTGCTTCTCTTGATACATAAAATGAAGGGATTCATGTCAAATGAACATTTCCTTCAAGTAAAGAAATATATATTTTTCAAATAACTTCATAAACGATTCGTTCGAAAAAATATTTTTATCACACCTCCATCATAAGTGCGATTTTAGCGCCTGGAAACGATCGATTTTGTAAATTTCCTTAGTTGTACAGAGTAGTTTAGGGCTAATGCCGCCAGATGCGCAGAGCTTATAGAAATTTCAAAGTCTGTGAGTTAGCCACAAATTTTCACCGTAGTTTACATACACTGAGAAAAATGAATTATACCCGGCAATAAAAAATATGTTAGCGGATATAATCCTGGACTATTAACTATCGGACAGCGATTCAGATTATTAGAACTAAAATCTATAGATATTAAAAAATTGATATTACAGGATAATATCTTGGATTATTCAACTTTATAATCTGAGATATTAAAATCTATAATCCAAGATTTTAAAATCTAATACCCATATGAGAATCCTGGTCCATTATATAAGCTAAAATATATATAATAATTTTTGGAAAAGTATTCATAAACCTATACAAAATTTTGATAGGCGAGCTTGGAAGTAGAACTGAAAACCAATTTCAATTTTTTAAACACACAATAAGCTGAAAAGTGGCTATTACTACACAGGCGCCTGGATATTTTAAAATCTGAGATGTTACAAATTAATGCCTGAAGATTATAAGAATTTAACATCTAGAGATTATATTTGATAAAATCTTCATATATTAGAAAAATATTACAGATTATACGCGCCAATATACTTTTCTATACGGCGTATTATTCTTTAATTCTATTATCAAGTTCGTATATAATTCATTTTTCTAAGTGTAGTTATAATCTGAAAAGATGTGTTGATTGGTGGTGATTGATCTTCCTATATATAATCCTATATATAATTTATAATCATTATAATTGCATCTAATATTTTTTTCAAGAAATGGTAATTTCTAATTTTTTTGTGGATGATTCAAACCAATGTATTTAGATTATTACATTTTCACAAAAAGGAAAAAGAAATAATCCAAAATTTTTTATATTCTTCTAAAATTGCTACACGGAAAAGATTAGTTGTTGAAATTTTGAATGACTGAGTCAACCACTCTAGGATAGGGCTAAACGTATGTCATAAATTGGAAGAATCGTCTTACAAACCTTGATTGATACATGTTTAAAAAGTAGAAAGAGTTGTCGTAAGTACAAAATAATTTCAATGCAAATGTGAAGACCAGCGGAATAGAGTTCTTGAAACATTCATAAACTAATGCTTCGAAGCCAGTCAATGAAACTTTCGATGACTCCTAACGAGTTTTTAGAAAACAGTATAGCCAACTTAAAAAAATATATTTCGGGGTTATATTTACTATATTGTTATTCACATAGACTCACGCTTAAGTTATATTTATTTTTACGGATACACACGAACCTAGGAAAAATCGAAACAAATTTTGCGGCGGGATTCGAACTACCTAACATCTATCGAACGCAACTTGTCCCTAGCAACTAGACCCCACGGCTAACTTAACTCATTGAATATTTTGCACAAATCCTAGTGAAGAGCCAAATTTAAATCCGCGCTCATTTGTTCATTGCCGGTGACCGCCCCGAGTTGAAATTTAGACCCAACTTTGAACCTGCAGCTCCTCATTAGAACCTACTTTGACGCTATTTGAACCTATAGCCCCTACTTTGAGGTTTTTACTCCTAGAGAATGAAACATTAGAGCCTCCTTTGACTCCGTTTGAACCTACAGGCCCTACTTTGAATATTTGGAAGCTACACCCAGGAAACAAGAACCCATCGAAAAGGCGACTCTGAATTGCGTATCTGTCATTTGCAGATTAAGATTTTAAAAACTGGATTGGTTTGTGACTGTGTGAATTGGTCAGTTTCTCGATATTAGCAGTAATAAAGTATCTGTTAGCAAAAAGGTAAGGATTCTTTCTAAAAATGTTAATCTTCTTAAAAAAACGAAACTAAAGTTTCTTTTTGAGCCTCAAGTTATCGAATGCTATCATCGGAAGTAGTCAGAAAAGAATATACATCAGATTTTCGACTTGCAGAAGACAACCAAATTTGGAGGTTACGGACAGAAAAATTTAATAAAAAATTGTCGGAATAGTCTGTAATTTCAACCCAAATCGGTTTCATTCTCTTGAAGAATCTTTCCACTAAACTGAAGTAAAGGTGAACGATATTTGACAAATAAGTTTTGAAATCATATGATAAAAAAACCTACAAACAAAGAATTGTATACTTAATGAGTTTTGTCTCAATATTAAGTTCCTGAGGTACAGTTGATAGTAAATGTATTTCTGCAGAGAAGGAAACTCGAAATAAAAATTTATAACCATTACCGAAATTCCGCCATTATGAGAAATTGTAGGCTCCGGAAGCTTCGATCATGATTCCTTGAAGAAACCAATCCCAAAGCTACTCGAACGTGTACGTCATCCGCTTCTGCTCCTTCTGTCCTAGAAGGTAAGCAAGAGCGGGAAATTTACGCGTGATAACATCAGGCAACACTGTTCCTTGGAGTCAGGTCTCTAGCCGCGGATGACCTTACGCGGCAGACAAGACAGTTGGAGTTAAAGGTTTCACCTCTGGATGCTTTTTTAGAGCTACCAATCTTTGTAGAATTTAAGAGGAACAGTGTTGACGGACCAGATGGAGTGGTCCCAGGAGAACAGCCTTTTGCATCCGGTTCGCGATGAAATGAGCCTGCCGCTGGCAAGCCGGAAACTTGGTGAATTGGCTAATAAATGAAGCTTTCATACCTCCAAGACAGCCGATTATGAGAATTATAAGATGGACTTTGTAGCCTTGGTACAGCCTACTCAGCTCGAAAAGAAATGCTTGATATTTCGCTCGTTTTTCTCCCTCCTTTGCCGTGATATTACCATCGGCTGGTGCCGAAAATTCAATCACGTAAATGATCTTGTTCTTCAGATCTTGGAGGACAATGTCAGGCTTCGTAGCACTGATACGATGAGTGGTGGAGAATAAGAAATTCCAGTAGATCTTACACTGATCATTCTCCACAACTGACTCAAGTTCCCCCTGGGCGTATGGCAAGACGGGCAATAGATCAACACCATAGAAATGCCTAAGATGGTAATATAACACTTTTAGAGCTGCATTGTGTCTCTCTATGTACGCGCAGCGTGCATATTTAGAGCATCCACTGAGAACATGTCCAAGTGTTTCGGGCTCTTGCTTGCACGCTCGGCAGTTAGTATCGCGTACAGGTACATTCATTATGCGCTCGCGGTAAACTAAGGTGTCTATGACGCCGTCTTGACAGGCGAAAAGAAATCCCTCGGTCTCCGATCTCAATCCAGCAGACTTGAGAAACAGGTTGGACAGACCCATCAAGAGCTCTTCTCTACGTATGATGCCGTAGAACTTACCATGGAGGGGCTTCTCAGCATGTTCTCTTAGTAGGAGCGTATGTTCTGCTTCCTGTATACGACTTTTGAGCACCAGAGGTGTTAGTGATGCTAGGCCATGTGTAATGTAGCTGGAATTAAATGGGAGGTCAAGCTCCTCTGCGGCCCTATCTGCTGCATGGTATAGAAACACCGCAGCATTGGCGACTTCATGTTGATGTACGAGTCGCATAAGGGAATCCGTGTTTTTTAGAACTGAGCAGGCCGTAGCCAGAACCGTTCTTCGATGAAGGCACTCTAAGCTTAGCAATCCTCTACCCCCTTTATCGCGAGGGAGATATATTCGAGGTACGGAAGATCTAGGATGAAGACTTCGTTGTATTGTCATCATCTTGCGTGTGCTTCGATCAAGTTGTTTTAACTCATCGACGTTCCATTTTACTGCACCAAACGTGTAGAGCAGTATAGGAACGGCCAGCATATTGGTCGCCTGGATCTTATTCTTTCCAGATAATTCGGAAGCCCAAATTTTTCTGAGAATTTGGCGATACCTTTTTCCAAGGGCCGTTTTCAAGTTACGCACATTTTGGGTTTCCGCTTGCGGTATTCCAAGATATGTATATGTTTCTCCAATACCAAGATGTTGAATGTTATTTCCGCCTATGAGTTGAACATCCTGATCGTCACTGGATGATGTAGTTTCTAGTCTTCCTTGGTGTAGGTGGACGCAGTTACACTTGTCCAGTCCGAAGCTCATGCCAATCGCTTTAGAATTCCTATTTACCGCATCTACAAGGATGTTAAGGTCCTTTTTTGAAGAAGCAAAGAGTTTAAGGTCGTCCATGTATAAAAGGTGGTTGACCTTATATTCTCTTCTGTTCGGCGGGCCACATAGGTATCCAGAGCTTTTGCCTCGGAGCACAATAGATAGAGGCAAGAGGGAGATGCAGAAAAGTATCGGACTTAGAGAGTCTCCTTGAAAGACCCCCTCTTACATGTGATATAGCTTGTAGTCACTTGTCTTTTGTCAGATATTATAACAAATCTTGTCCACCACAAGAGCAAAAGCTGTTTCATGCATCACACTATTTTTGGATGCATCTCCATGCACTCAAGGAGCTTTATGAGTAGTTCATGGTTCGTGTTATCCAATGCCTTGCGGTAGTCAATCCAAGCCATGGACAGATTGCGTCGATACCTGATCGAGTCCTGGGTAATACACCTGTCTACTAACAGGTTCTCCCTGCAACCTGCCTGTCTTCTCTTGCATCCACGTTGTTCAAATATTGCACTCCATATCGGCTCGATAGATGTTAATATCCTCTCTTTAAGAATGTCAGTGAATAGCTTATAGCTGGTGTTTAAACAAGCTATGGGCCTGTAGTTCTTTGGACTTGACAAATCTCTGATTTCAGGGATTAATACCGTGCATCCTTCCACTAGTCACTGCGGGACGGGTTGTTCTCTGTTTGAGAAAGTAGTAAATATACGACCTAGATGTTGGTGCGTAGAAGTAAACTTCTTCCACCAAAAGTTGTTGGTATTATCTGGCCCTGGCGCTGAAAAGTTCTTAGTTCTAGCGACAACTTTCTTCACTCCTTCAGCAGTAATTAGTGGACACTCTTCCTCTGGACCTTGTAACCTTTGACTTTGGCAAAAGTTACGGAAGAGTGAATGAATCTCTTCTCGACTAGGCGGATTTTTAACGGCACGCGACGTTTTATTGAACAGACAGGAAGGATGAGTAGAAAAGGTGGAATTTTCCTGAATCCACTTTACTGGCCGTTCAAGGCGCTGTTCCGCTGTTGAAAGATATCTTATTTCTTGCGTCCAGTGCTGTTTGATGGTCAGCAGTTTACACTTGTTCAGCGTATGATTTGCTTTCCTTAAGTTTCGAGCAAGTGCCCTAACTTTTGGAGTGAATTTTTTATTTGATGTCATGTAGCTAATCACGCACTGAATATTCGATGCATGCCGTCTCGCCGTTTCAATTTTGAACTGAAGCTGTGCAATACGCTCGCGAGTCTCACTCAGACGTACTGAAGGATCGTTACTTCTACTGCCGCTAAGCAGAGAGACCGCCTTCTCGTAAACTACACAGTTCAGATTCCAGAGATTAACATATTCGGGGAGAAAATCAGGCAGAGCAGTATTAGCTTTAGCTAATTTGTCCATCCTGAGAAAGACTTTTTGGTGGATAGATCTCCTACTTCTCATATTGGCATTATCGGCTATCTGCAAATGTGGTCTTGCTTGAACGGGTGGAATGTTCGCTGGGGGATTTTGCTCTTCTTCTTGTTGATAAACTGCTTCATATCCGTTTTTTCGCAAGAAGGATATCTAATCTCTCAAATTGTGAGGCGTTTGATGAACATGTTCCGGGTGCATATCAACCCAACGGTCATGTAACCTCTTTATGAATCCTCTTCGAGCCGGTGAGCTTCTTCGCCAACAGGTAAGGATGCCCTTCCTGAGTTGGTCCGGCCATTTAAATCGATGTTCTCGCGTTTTTCCAGGGCCATTGCCTAGTCGTCGCCTCGGTTCGGTCCTATTGCCACTCCTAACTAAACCGTGGCCTCCATCTGAGAGAGGCCTATTACGGGTGGCACTGCGCGATACTGGTGTCGTAACCGCATAATTCTTTGCATTGGGAGTTAGCCCAAAGTAACGTGACTGACTGCAAGAGCCGGAGCTCTCGGGCGATGGGGTCGCCACATCCCCACGCCTTTTTATTATTATTATTCATTTATTTATTATTATTTTATTTATTATTCATTTTATTATTTATTATATATATATGATTATGTTATATATGTATATTTATAATTAATTTATTATTCCTTTAAATTTATTTATATTTATATATTTTTAATTTGAGAGAAGTTGTAGGCTCCGGAAACTACGATCATGGTTCCTTAAAGAAATCAATCTTGAAGCAACTGGAACGTGTACGTCATCCGCTTCTGCTCCTTCTGTCCTAGAAGGTAAGCAAGAGCGGGAAATTTACGCGAGATAACATCTGGCAATACTGTTCCTTGGAGTCAGGTTTCTAGCCGCGGATGACCTTATGCGGCAGACAGGACAGTTGTAGATGAAGGTTTTACCTCTGGATACTTTTTTAGAGCTACCAATCTTTGTAGAATGTTATGAGGAACAATGTTGACGGACCAGATGAAGTGATCCCAGAAGAAGAGCCTTTTGCATCCGGTTCGCGATGGAATGAGCCTGACGCTGGCAAGCCGGAATCTTGTTAAGTTGGCTAATAAATTAAGTTTCCATACCTCCAATACAGCCCACCATCTTGGTTATTTTTCCAAAATCCTGGTCATTTTTTGTTTAAACAATTTTTTGAAGCAGTTTCATTAGTCATTAGCAAAAAAAACTTTATACAATAATTTTTGGTATTTTCGAGGAAAAAAATAAACGAATGATTCATACATGCATAGTTTTTCCCACGGAGTAATAATAAGGAGACTGATCTCCGTTCATGCGTTCAGACAGCGGTACCGCACCTTTCATTGCCGAGCTCAAACGTTTCTAATCAGCACACTATGGCCATTCGGGCGTGCGCACTGTGATATGTTATCCCCTTTTCTCCCGCCAGAAGTGTGCGAGTGAGCGCCAGTGCATGACAACCACTCTGTGATGACAACAACGACAGCAATGGAGATTATATCAATGTTTCGCAACTTATATGGCAAAAGTTCTTGCAAAGATAAGTGTAAGTCGGAAAATTAAATAATCAAGTGGAAAAATGGGAAAAATGATAATACAAAATTTTATTCACGAATACCAGGAAAATTTAAAGTAATTATTCATTTTTAAAAAAATTTAAGAGAATATTTAAAAACATTTCAGAAAAATGTTCGTGTATAAATAACAATTGAACAATTATTAATTCATGACGACTTAAAATTAAAATAATTTAGCTTCTAATTTTAAAAGTGTTCAGTTAAATATTAATAATATTTATGGGAACGTAACCTCAGATTTCATTAAACACTGCGCACACTCGCATACGTCTCGCGGGATAAGAGAAGATAGCAGATCACAGGGCGCATGCCCGAATGGCCATAATGTGCTGATTAGAAACGTCTGAGCTGGGCAATAAAGGTGCAGTTACCGTAGTCAAAACTCGAGGCGCTTTGTACAGCATGATAGGTCTCTTTACTATTACTCCGTGGTCTTTCTTGAAAATATTTTTGCTCAGAAAAATTTGAAACTTGTACGTTTTCTATATCGAGGTTAGATCTCTTGAAAACAAAAAAACATCTTCCGATTGAATGAAAACTTCTTTCCGTGAATCGTTGTTAAAAAGTTGCTATTTTTAAGAGGAAATCGTCTAGACTGACTAGTCGTCCTGATAATTCAGGACTATTAGCGAAGCTTAATCAAGAATACCTCACTACTCACCCCGAATTTAGGGAGGGCGAGACACTTCGTAATAAAAAATCATCCAGGCCACAACCAGTGTTGGCCCATGCAAAATCTATACCTACTATTAATAACATTATTTATTCTTCATAAACTCTCTTGCTTAATTGTTTCTAATAATTTTTATAAATGAAACCCCTGAATGAGCCATTATTTATTCATAGCCATACAAAAAATATAATTTATTTTCACTCAACAAAATTTCTGGTTAAATCAACCAGAATTCTGGTTAAATATGGGCTTACTATTTTTTCTGGTAGAATTAATCAGAATTCTGATTATTTCAATCAGAATTTCTGGTTAATTTGAACGGAATTATGGTTAATTCAACCATAATTCTGGTTAGTCTAACCAGAAGAAATAGTAAGGGCATATTTAACCAGAATTCTGGTTGATTTAACCAGACATTTTTTGTAGTGTATTATTCGCGTTAAGCTTTCTTCATAACGTTAATTTTACCTCAAACATTATAATTATCGTTGTTTGCATTTTCAATACCTGCTCCTTATTACTTGTAACTGTTGTTATTAATAAAACCCTCAATTAAGAAAATCGATTTTTCAAAGAATTTTTATATTAAAATATGGCACAAAATAAAATTTTTCACTTTCGTGATATTTTCTTGTACGACAAGCTATTATTTATTCATGGCCATATAAACCAGGTATTTTTTTATAAATCTACGCCCCCCTACAAGCTATAATTTTTAAGTTATTGAGAACGCGAACCAAAATAATTATACTGTTTACAGTAAAATTAATGTTATATAAAAAAGGTTATCACTAATAGCTTGAAAAATGTGGCTTGAAGAGCGGTCTAGATTTATAAAAAATATACTGTTTATAAGCCCGCGAATAAATAATGGCTCCTCATATGAGAAAATATCATGAAAGTGGAAAATTTCATTTTGTGCCAGAGATTAATATAAACATTTTAAAAGAATCCATTTTTTGATTGAGGGTTTTGATAAAAAATAGTTATAAACAATAAGAAGCAGATGTTCAAAATATTCGTAATTACGGGACTTTTTTGACCTTTTAAACAAAAGTTATCTTGGGGACCTCTTAGTGCATACCATTTCAATAGAATTCAGTAGTCTTCCACTAGCGTAAGTCACAGGAGTTTAACTCAATTTTATACATAGATTTCAATTTAACTTAATTCGGGGAATTCGATTAAATTCTAGATGAATTGATTGAAATTCAAATGTATTCAACATAGATAATAGAAATTCAATATCGTCCCACAGGGAATTCAATGGAAATTATTCAAATGCAGTGAAAACAAATATAACTCAACGGAATTGAACGGAGTTGGATCATATTAAATGAAATTCAACGGCATTCAAGCGAATTAGAGAATTTAACGGAATTTGATATATAATTGAACGAAATTAAACGGAATTGAGTAAAGTTAGGTGAAATTGAGTAGAATGGAAGGAAATTCAATTGAATTTACATTACATCCAAGTCAATGGAACTTAATCTCATTTTACAGAATTCAACTGAATTAAATAGAATGATACACAATTTGGCGGAATTAAATAGAGCTCAAAGGAGTTCAAAGAAGATAAATTGGATTCAATGAATTCCCAGGGATAGAAATGGAAGTGTATGGAATCAAGTGAAATTTGCCAGAATTCAATAGAGTTTAGTGCAACTGAAAAGTATTCAAGGGAGTTCAATGGAATTCAAAGGACTTCAATAGAGTTAAATAAATATCAAAGATTCAATTAGGTTCAATGAAGTTGAATAGATTTTAATGGAAACCACTGGAATGCACTAAAATAATTTTAATTAAATTTGACTGATTTAGTTTGGATATATTCCATAGAATTACGGTTTAATTTTTCTATAATTATTCATAAAGTTTTTTTTAAGGTCGTGCGTCTAAGCGTATCGAAACTTTCGGTACAAATATAGTCGAGTTTTCTTGGTACGATGTAGACACGGCTATTCTTTAACTGATTCAAGAATCCGTGCAAACTCAAGAAGAAGAAAAAGAAAAATTGCACGGAAAGAGCGTGAATTTTTTCCGATAGTTCTTCATCTTATTTTTCAGATATTTTTTTTCTAATAGGGTTATGTTGCATGAGACGTTTGGCGCCTTGAAGACCAAAAAATTCACCAGTTTCCACCCTTGTAAGCGAAAACTGCCTGGCACTGCGCCATTTTGCACTCTTGTGTAAACTTTAAAATATATTTCCCACGAGGAAGGGTTTTATTCGTAATAACAAAAACTACCGAAAGCCAATTTTTGATAGCAGTATTCGGAAGTTTACAATTATATGTCAAATATTACACTTAAGGATGTACACTCAAAATTATTGATAAAATCGACAAAAATATATTAAGAATTAATTTTTGAAAATCTTGACATAGGATGCTGAGCGTACTTCAGAAAATGATAAGGTTAAAAGCATTTATTCAACAGTGATTATTAAAAGTTTTTGCTTTCTTTTTAGGTAAAACTTTCAATTTTTATTCAATCCTAATGATCAAGGCCTCATTTTAATTTGTGAAGGATTCTCTACAATCCTATCTAGGTGGGTTTTATTAAAGAAATTAATTTATAAGTCATACTGTTATTATTGTTATAAGCAATGTCAGTTTAAATTTCAATAAATCATTAGGATTTAATAAGAATTGTAACCTTTCTCTGAAGAGAAAGGAATAACTAAAAATATAAATAACTACTGTTAAATCAACAATTTTAACCTGCATTTTTTTCTAAAGTATGCTGAGAAGCCTCTGTAAAGAATTCCAGAAATTAATAAGAGATTCATTTTTGTCGATTTTATCAATAATTTGAAAGACTGGTGTCTTTTAAACTTGATTGTACGTAGTGTACATTCTTAATTTATATGTATTTATTAGATTAGATGATGAATTGGTGTCCGTTCTAGCAAAATTGGTTCCGTTTCTTATTGACCAATACACACGGTTCATTATGAATAAATAAAATATGGTTCTAAAAAAAACCTTTTATTAATATATAATAGAAATTTGTCATCACTCATCATAATATTTCAGTATATTAGAAAAATATTCAAACATACTTAAAAATGATTGATGACACAAAGTGAATAAGAAAAACGTCGTCAACTCAGTAAATGATA
This sequence comes from Andricus quercusramuli, assembly GCA_932178445.1. Lineage (NCBI taxonomy): Eukaryota > Metazoa > Arthropoda > Insecta > Hymenoptera > Cynipidae > Andricus > Andricus quercusramuli. Next base: position 89,261 of record CAKNXH010063589.1, on the reverse strand, counting down.
GTACAAGTTGATAAACAAAATTACTGCATGAAAATCTCAGTGTGTTTTTGAAAAAAAACTACAAAACCTTCTGAGAGGTTACACAAATTCAAGAAAATCTAGAATGTTCTAACATTTTTTTCCCCTACATGTAGATGAACTTTATACAGAAAACTTCATACAGCTCATATAGTATTAATTTAACCGTTAAGTGCACATCAAACGTCGCCTTAGATTCAATAAACTAAAATGATTTTCCATTAAAGCTTTTTTTATGGAAGTTCTGAAAAGTTGACGGCGCAGGATTGAAAAGTCATGACTCGAAGGAATACTTTTATACGTGTTTTCATGTAGTAGTGTCGAGGGCACCATTCGTGAAACTTTGGACATTAAACCTCTTTATAAATAAATAAATTCTGCATTGATTTTTAGGAAAGATTGAATTCAAATTTAGTTCAAATGAGGAGGGTAGAATGTGTAAATCACACGTTGAGAAATCAGCACAGCTTCATAATAACTCTTTCATTAATTTTGATTGTAATACATAGAAGGCTATAGATTCAGTGAACCTAGAGTTATTTCACTTTCATAGAAAATAATATATTTAAGAATTCAATATGTGAAAACTCTAGGTTCATATTGTTATAATTAATAATATTATGCTTTTCACTCAAGGACATTAAAAACGTAAATTTTTCTTTTAGGATAAAAATATTCTTGTCTTGCAAATTTTCTTTTTCATTAGACATTCCGATTTTATTCAAAACATTGTACACAAATGAGGCGGGCTTAGGGGGGGGGGGGGGGGCGGGGGGGGGGGGCAAATGTTGTATATCCCGTTCTACGATCTGACGATTCAATTAGAAAACAATGAAATGGTTATGAAAAACCACGAATGCGACTTTATACAACAACTAAGGAATTAAACCATAATTGTCATACTTCATTGGAAGATAAAATTGAAACAAAATAAATAGAAATTTTTGGCTCGGCTTCAATAAGCATAACACACCTAATTCAATGAAACTTTATACTCAATTTGAAGAGAAATGCTGACTGCAACATTAGAAAGCACATTTGCAGAAATTTTGTCCACATCGCTCAGATTGTTTTACTATAATACAAACCTAAGGGCTCCAACCCATTAATTTCATTGTATCCGTCACGACTTGTGGGGTAAACGGGGAGGGAAATGGAAAGGAGAGGGTGGAAATGGTAGAAGAGAGATTTCGAGGGTTGAAATTGCTCCGTAAAATATTCAGCAGACAAGCCTAGAGGGTTAGTACCGATCTGTGTGTCATGCGTGGTGTCTGCCACCCCTAACTTTCTGGACCTACCCCTCAAAATCTTATAGTCATTGTAATTTCAGATTTGAAATCGGCATGTACGTCATCGATATCGGCATTCCTATTATCGGAGGTTCTCGATTAATTCTTTAGAGTGCAAAGTCTTGCAGCCACTGCTCACCAAACGGTAAAGTCGTATAAATAGACGCCATGTCAGATCGAAGAAGATATAAAGTTACTTGAGGTAACTTAGTCACGATAGTCACGCACGGGTGCCACGTTAGAAAAGTATACATGTTTCATCCCCAGTTCAAGCTGTTGCGGGGGAAAACGTATTTTTCCCTCAATCTTTCCACACTCGAAAAGCTTGGCTTTCGCTGTCATTTATTTTATTATTGTAGAATTGCGCTAATAATACAAGACATTAGATGAAATATAAGCAAGGCGTCATTGATTCTACACCAATAAACTCTACCTAGTAACACTCAATGGTACATGGCGTTAATTCTACACGGCTAAACTTTTGCTTTATTTATTTTAATTGAAATTATGATTGTAATTACATATAAATTACAAAGATTTCTAAAAGCCCATTAGAAAGTCTATAAAATTTTTCGTTAATTGTGCCCTGCTTGAAGTATTTTTAATAAATAGGGAATGAGATGACATGTGAGAAAGACCGACCTATTTTCCGTTTTTGACCAATTTTCGATTCTCAACTTCCACTTTCTGCATGCATCAAGGAAGTGAATCGAAAAAATTAAAGCCTCGCTATATTAAAGTTAGAATATCCCCTTTGAAATGAGACCAAGGATATAATTAAATAATTAATGATTCTTGAATTATTATGAAAAATGTGGATGCGTGAATGCGAAAATTGATAATTTCATCAAAATCAATGTTCTGAAAATGGCACCAAAACATTTTTTTTAAATAATATGCACAGGATTTTTTCTAAAATAGAATAGAGTAAAAACATTTATACCGAATGACAGGAAAAATCCTGAATTTCGAAATACACCAAAAATATATTCGATGGAAGTTTTGTGGATTCAACAAATTTTGTTGCATTCAGTTGAATTATTTTGTATCACCCTGAATTCTTTCGAATTTCTTATTGATTTCATCGAATTCTCTTGAATTCCCTTGCATTTTTCTAAATGCTCTCCAGTTGTACGGAAATCTTTTTAATTTTTTGCAATTGATTTGAATTCATTTGAAATTCATCCTGAATTCTTATAATTTTCCCTGAATTCTTTTAAATTCTTCTAAATTCACTTGAATTCTTCTAAATTGACTCGATTCTACTAAATTCAAGGGATTTTTTTTTTAGTTTCTTTCAATTCTTTTAAAGTCTTTTAAACCCACCTTGAATTTTTAGGCATTCCATAAATTTTTTTGACTTCCCTTGCATTTTTATAAATTCACTCTGAACTTAATGAATGCAATTGAATTCAATATTAATATCATTGAATTGTTTTCAATTCAATTTAATTTGGTAAAAATTAACCTTCAACTTTGAGAAATTTCAGCGAATTCTTATTTCCATTATATTCATCTTAAATACTCTCGAATTTTATTTTATTTGTTCCTTCTTTTTAACATCTGTTTGTAATTTTTCAGTTCACTTAAATTCTGTTGATTTCGCCATGAATTCTGTTCACTGCCATTTTATTCAATTCAATTGAGATTTTTTGATCTTTCAAATGTTATTCAATTCATTCAAATTCTTATGAATTTCATAAAAATCTACTGAATTCCCTTAAAATCTTTTAAATATACTCCCATTTGACTGAAATTATTTGATTTTTTTTTCATTTGATTTGGATTTGTTTAAATTCACCTGGCATTTTTTATGAATTTCATCACATTCCTTTGAATTATTTTGAATTCAAAAGAACATTAGATACATTATTGATGCTAATGAGTCACTTTTAGTCAATTTTAGTCACAAAATATATTTCGAAGTACTATAAGAATATTTCAACTATAAACATGTGTATTTATGGTGCATTTTGTAATTCAACATTCATTTAAAATTATTTCAGACCATTAATTGCAATGAAATTACAAATTTTCGTATTCTAAGCCCAATACTATCTTTTCAAACATTTTTGCTCTATAAAATTTAAGGAAAATTCCTCAGTAAATAATAAGAATACTTTCTACGCGTGATATAACTTTTTTTGCCTTTAATTGGTATTTTTTTGAATCGAAAATTCAGAAAATTAATTTTCAAACATAAAACGGCCTAGTGGAACCTCTAAATGATTTTTCCTAAATAAAATAAAATGTATAGCAATATTTTTTCAGCAAAATGAAGACATTCAGGGGTACCGTGTGCAAGATTCAGAATTTTTTTTATATATAATTCTAAATAAATTTCAAATAATATTGTTGCTTTTGTAGTAATCAAAATATTTTCCTCATGGCAGTGTCAGAAAGAAACCGTGATATGACTAGAATTTTCGTTAAAGAAAATAACCAAAACAAGTATATCTCTTTTGTCAAATATTGAAAATATTAGACAGAAAATCATTTCGGATCTCGTAATGAATGCAGAAGTGAATATTTATTATGCTATGGTTTAAAATATTTTTAATAAAATGGTTTAAACCTACTTGAATTAAATGGAAATATAATATTTAATTATACCTAATAATAATTCTAAAATGCCGTTTGATAATTCAATTTACAGTTCAGAATGCTTTAAAATTCTTTATAATCCTAAATGGAATCTTGAATTAAAATCCCCTATAACATTGAAAACGTCTCTATCCATTTACTTCAGAACTTCAGTGTGCATCTGCAGCTGCGATCAATAACCTGGCTCGTGGTCACACCAATTTTCGTCTTGTTTTTTCCAGACTCTTTTTCTTATTTTATATCAATTTGTGGAGTTATTTTTTATGAGCTATGGTCCAGCTGTTAGGTGAGCAAGAGAAGGCTAGTGACACGTTGGAAAAAACGTTAGTTGATCAGTAAATTCTGAAAGAGAAGTTGAAGAGAGAAGGGTACTGCCATGGGTGTTCCCAATTCAGTAGGGATAATAAGGAGCAGGTGGCAGCGCGTGCTCGCCGGTACCATGTAGGGAGAGTTCCACTGCGCTTAACCGGACTGGAATTGGAAGTTGTTGCCGAAGCGGCAAAATTTGATTTCTACTATGTTTGGTCGTTTCTTTTATTTTGTGAAAGCTTCAAAACATATACAGATATGTAAGTTCAAAATTAAATTCTTGTTCCTTCCCATTAATTTACAATTTTTGTACGTATGATCACTGTTCTCCCTTTTCTGTGTTAAATCATTTTGGGATTAAAATTTTGATATAAAAACCGGACCTACTTACGAATTTCCGATCCCACTCCTGTTTAACCCCAGCCAATCAAATTTAATAAAAATGTCAACTAATAAAAATCTGAGTTCCTTCTAAAACAACATTTAGGATCTCTAGGATGCGGGAAGGGGTAGTAAGGTAGTCAGTAAAGTGCAAGGCCGATATAGAAATAAGGACTAAGAGCAAGAACCTAGGGTTTTTTGTCCTAACTCAAGGTCTTCGAACAATGCCCTACCACAATCTACTTTTTTCTCATTGTCAGTCTCCGAAATTGCATTCTCCTCCTCTACAAAACTTTTCAGTCTAAGCACTCTAAGCACTGATATTGAACTGAAATCCTCATAATGTTTATTGAGGCATAGCAGTATTCAGGGTATCTGTAGGTCTGAGAAATCTCAGAAACCATTGAATTCAGGGATTTTGAAAAAACACAGCTTATAAAAACCAGATTCTGAGATGAATAATTTTACATCAAAGTTTTTTTTTAACACATAGTTTTTATGGAAAATGTAGCTTTTGATTTTCTTAAAAGCGCCATCACGATTAAAGCAAGAAATATTCGTCTTTCAAAAAAATTATCTGAAATAAATTCGTAGATCTTTTTAGGATGAACCATTTTTCTCCTTAACATTTTTTTTATCTTGTATAGTTTTGCTGGAAAATGGAATTTTTTATTTTTGAAAAAGCTTTTTAGATGGATAAAACCAGAACTTTTAGTCAAAAATGGCTAGTTATCTTTTGAAAGTTATCATGCCTACAGGAACAGGATACTACAGCACCTACACACTTTAGTAAAAATCATTTACTCTGAGTGTGCCCTAGCAATTATGTTTTGGGGATGCCTCTTGAGTATTTTTACCGGGAATGAAAAAAATCGTTGAGCCCCCTTTTGACATTATTCGATATTTGTGGTTTGTTGATTAATTTATGCGATTTTTTTTTGAAACCAACAAGTAATAAGTGAGGTTTTCTCTGATAAAAACCTTTAATTTTACATGCAAAAAAAGTTTACACGTGGTTAATATTCATTGATCTTCTCCTCCCTTTTAGATTTTGAAAGATGTTCAAGAAAACATGAGTTTTTGTTGAATTATCCATTTTTGGTGCATTTTACGTAAAACTTCTGACGAGCAAAACAAAACATATTTCTGATGTATTTATACAATAAATGAGTTTTTGCATGACATTAGTGAATAAGAAATTCATTGGATTGTTGCACTGAAACAAAACGGTTAAAATACTTCGATTATTCAATTTGTGAAAAGAATTCCACAAAAAGCAGCTTGCTATAAGAGACTATAACTCATGTTCTGTAAGAGCTAGAATCAATTTTTTTTTAGTTTTAAAGATAATTTAATCTGCTTTAATTTTTTTTGAACAACTTCAATATAGGATGTATAGGGGGCAAGATATTGTTCGGAAAGAAAAAGAATTAACGTTTTTTTACTGAAAAATCTCTTTAAAACGTCATAACTCGTAACTCCTCAGAAACTTGGTTCTGAGGAGGTGTGGGGGATCTCAAAACGTGGCGATTTGATGAGAACCGACGAAGTTAAATTTGAAATAAAACTAATACTTTCTCATTAGGAAAAGAATATAAAAATAAATTTATTTAACTGAATTGCAGGATTTTAACTTACACTTTGCTGAAACACTCTTGTACTTTTGTACTTTTTTGCTATTTTTTTCGACAGAATTCGCTACTAGCAATGTTTTGATACTTTTTTAAATAGCTATTTGTAACACAAGTGCGTAAAATAGGTGTATGTTCACGAAAGCGTTATACATTGTTCAATAATGAAAACTTAAAATTAAGCAATTCCTAATAATTCAATAATTCTTTTAAATTTCAAAGTTATCATTTCATATAGTTTACATTACAATGTATCGTAACGAATCAATTTTTAATAGACTTAAATTTTATATTAATGAACTTTAAATGCTTTAAATTAGAAATTATTAATTTTGAAAGCTGTTTTCATTATTTACGTTCAAACTTGATCATTTGTTTATGTTCTTGAACAAAATTCTTTATCGCCATTGAGAGCTTATAGAAAGCTGAAAATTGAATAAAATCCTTAAATGCAGTTTCAACATAATTTCTTTCTCATCAAGCATCACGAAGATCATTGCAAAAAGGGTTACATTTTTCATTTTGAAATTAAATTTTTGACACTTTTTGTAGCGCCTTAGAGCAGTTCGAAGCTGTAGGAGTTGCTTTTATTCCTTGTATAAAAGATTCTATAAAAGTGAAAATGTTTGAAGAATCGTATTGTGGACTTGAAATATCAATGGTCAGGCAAAATGAAAACTTGGTCATGGAAAAGTCAAGTTTTGCTGCTCAAAAAAGGTTTCATTGGTTCAGAAAAACGTTCTGATGGTTAAATAAAACGTTTTGCCATGCAAAAAATATTTGATTGAATAAAGAAAAATTGGCTTACATATAGCAAAAAAATTATTTTGTTATCCGAACTAAAAACTTTTCTCAGTGAGAGAATTTTAAAAATGAAGCTTACCGTGTCCACCAGTCAGGGCTATAAAGTGAGGTATTTTTTGAAGATCGATCCATTTGAGTTTGTATTTTCTTTGAATAATGCAATGTTATTTATTTGGAACTTAGGATGTAAGTGGTTCAGAGCTTTAGTGACCTTTTGCTAATATCAAATGGCGGTACTAAAGCAGGGGTACTTACATTTGGAATTACAAATGATTGAAATTGAATTATTTAAACAAAATACTAACTTAAATGGGCCACACAGCGGTGCCCTGATAGATTTTCTGTCGTATTCCAAAATCCAGGTCAGATATCTTTTTTTAGTTTAACAATAAGAGCGGAAATTGGATGGTCGGTAAGTCGTGACGTGATAGAATAACAAATGTCCTTAAAGACTTTAATTTTAGTATACTATTGGATAGAAATTTCCAAAGGTTTCAAAATTCTAAGTAATCATTGTTTATAGAATTACTTATAATTGAAATCTAAAAATATATCATTTTTATATTTTGAGATATGAAAGAAGAGTGTGAATTAGTATTGAAAAATGGCATTCATAAGAGTTGGTCAAGATGGTTTTAAGCAATATTTGAAATTTGAAATGTAGGACTAGGAGGATGATTTTATTCATGTCTAACTATTCGGGGTTGTTCGCCTGTCAGCCTTCTCAAGGACTCGTTTGCAGGTCTACCTCCATATCCGATTTTCTAAGAGAGAATTTTGCTTTGCAAAGAACCGCTCTCGTATATTATTACCTCCTAAGAAAGTATGTCTAGTCATTCTGGGAGGAAGGTTCGGCTTTTCGCATCCTTCGTACCTTTTTGTCGGTTTCCCCTTTCCTTTTTAGTATTATTCTCCCTCTTTTAGCTTCAGATCTCCGATAACATTTTTAGAAGATGGCTCTCAAATCTCAAGACCTGTAAGTGAAACTGTGTTTCAAAAGAAAAAATCCCTTCAGTTTAAAACAAAATATATTGGTCTTTAGAGGAAAATACCCACGAAATATTTCTCGAAATCTAAAAATGAATCAAATAAATGATCAAAGAAAAGGAAAGTTGAATTCAAAGTTAAAATTTAGGTGTTGATTTTGATAATGCCATGTACGATGAAGTTATAATGAAAATTCCCATTATATTTTCCTCTCTTTTCTTATCATTATTTAGAATCTTGATTTTCTCATGAATTTCTCGATTAAAGAGGGATGAAGCATCTGAAGAAGAGGCTTAACGTGTATCGTGGACCACGTGCGAGACAATGACACCGATAAGTTAATAATAGTAATGACGCTGAGACAAGCTAAGACACCTGCCATGCACCCGCATGCATCGAAGGAATACTGGAGTCTTCTCTGGGACGATAAGTATGCCATCCAATTGCAGGTACCTTCGTATTTTCAAGAAAGAAAACGGGTATTGCATTAAAGAACAAAGTGGCTTAATGTATGATGGACATCTGGTGAACGGCCCTTATTCCGCTTTTATTCCACGGATGTAATTCCCGGTGTACAGTCTTCATTGAAAATGAGATGGAATGAGAGACTATAAAACTCTATTTGTGAAATTATACATGTATAATTTAAAAACAAAATAATAATTAAGTAATCATTTTTGTTTATTTCGAGTTTTAAAGGGTTAGAACTATTTTTCTATGAAACTAACCACATTCAACAAATTGTCTATCCTATGAAAACTACTACACTGAAAAAAGAGATTAATGGATTCAACGAAATGCGTTTCTTTGCTTTATTTCCTTTTTACTAAGGATTTCATAACTTTAGTTAAATAATTATTGTTAACAGGAAAAAGGCATGTCTTGAATCAAAGAAATCATTTCTTTGGTGATATTTCTTGAATACAATAACAATTTGTGATACAAGGGCTCAAAATAGGCAATCACTCATTTACATTTCCTTGGAATGGGTATTTTTTAATTTAACATTTTGATAAGTTTGTGTCAACTGTACATTTATTTCAGCTCAAAAAATATTTCTTTGAATGAAATGTTCCTAAAATTCGTTACAAGAAACGTTTGTTTCGAGTTAACATCATGAAAAAGAAATGGATCATTATATAAATAAATATTTTTTTTCTAGAGTAAATTTCTGATTTACAACTTTCAGTAGTTCAGGACAAATTCCGCTAAGTGCCGCAGAGCATATTATCTCATAACTGAAATTAGTGCTCAAGGTTATAAGTTAAGTCACAAATTTACCATAGTTATAATAGAAGAAGTGATGGTCTGCGTATGGAGCGCCAAGGTGGGGTTAGCGAGGCGGTCTGCGTATGGAGCGCCAAGGTGGGGTTAGCGAGGCGAGAACAGCAGTCACTACACTACGTTGAACTCCTGCTCACGTAGACACGATTGTTTATACCGCGCTCCTGATTGGTCCTGCTTAAATATTTAATAACCAAAAAACTGAAACTTCAACTGATTTTTGGAAAAGGAATTTTAGATTTATTTTTTTAATTTCTATACGGCCATATAAGTCCGGACACTTGATTCTGGGACATCCTGTATATACAGGGAGTCCCACCATCTATACAACCCCTTGCACTATGTGATAGTGCACAACAAAATAAACAAAAACGTCCGCTAGCAAATATTTGTGCGAAGCTTAGTTCGGGCACAAAAAAAGCTTCAAATTTGGGCCTGATCAACCAATGAGGAGCGAGCTTTATCGACCACTTGTACGTGTCTCATACATTAGGATAGTGTGTGCTTTTTGGCGACACACTGAGGATCATTATGCAACACTAATCTTAGGTGGCAGCACCGAGCTGAGTACTAGACCTCTGTCAATGAGATCCCAGTAAAAAAAACTAATTTGGGAGGATTGCGATGAATTAGCATGTTTAAATTCGCCCGAATTCTGCTTTCGGGTTCGTTTAAACGAATTCAGCCACGGCGAATTGAATGCGTGTCAATTCGCCTTAATTCGTGGTCGAGATTATTTCACAAAAAAATAATAAAAATTGCATGCCTCGAGACTCGAACCAGCGATCTCAAGTGTACAAAGTCCAGAGGGCGACCACTGAGCTACTGGACTCATGGACATTTATTTACAACGGATCCTTTATGCCGAACGCGTTGGTTATAGTTCACGAATTCGATTGAATAGGCCAGTCTTTAACTTTATTCGCGCTAGTGAACTCTGTAGAATTGGGGCTTGACTTAATATCTCACGAATTAAAATGAATTGGAAATAATTCGTGCTGACGCATTCAAATATGAAGTAGATGCCCAAAAAATTTTCGCTGTATTCGGGCGAATAAGATATTTGAAGACTTAATTACTTTTCACGAATTTACACGAATTCACCACCATCTCCAATATGAGATTGTCGCAAAGCAATATTCACGGGGGCTCCTGGCGAATTCTTCTCAATTCGTCCCAATTAGTTTCTTTTTACTGGGATACGAATTTCAAGAAAAGAAATTTTGTTCATAAGTATAAAATGCTATTTACACCTTGTAAATATAGCAGAATATATTTTTTAAACTTTTTATCTATAGTCAGCATATAGCATTCGTAAAAGGTTGATAAATCCTTTTCTGACTGTCACATGCAAAGTGAGGTCAGGTTTACTATATTTCAACATATTGCATTGCATTGTATGCATTGTATGTATAATTTCCACTAAAAGTATAAATTACCTTTGTATATAAGAACTAAACATATATTTAAGGATTATTTACCCTCATCTACGATCAGTTTTGCATTATGAATCTCCTTCAGCTCCCACATTAGGTGATTCCCCGTCGAGTGGTCGCACTTCCATTGTTTATTGCAAAACGCAAAGTTCAAACCTCCAAAACCTTTTAAAATTCTGGATGCTTTCTCCCTAATATTTATTAACAAGATCAAACTGACAAAACAGCCTTTCTCTCAGAATTTCTGCTGCATAGCTCATAACAAAAGTAACGAAGACCTGAACATTCGCGAAACCCAACAACAATTTCTGGTACCTAACTTTTAACGAATCTACTAAGAACCTCAAACTCACGAACACAGAAAAATTCCTTTATGAAAATTTGTTACTAAAATTTTATTAACAAACCTCATTTTCTCACAACAGAAGTCACCATTTTCGATTCCTCTTAGTATTTCTGTTACATAACTTGTAACAAAAATAACAAGAAAACTGAACATTTACTAAACCTAGCTAAATTTCTTTCTGCAAAATTCGTTACCAAGATTTAAATGAAATAACACATTTGCGAAAACCACCAAACTTGCTTTTTTGAAAATTTGTAAGCAAGCCTAACATAAGATATCACATTTACCGCGAAAAAAGTTCCTTTTAGAATTTCTGTTACATAACTTGTAACAAAAATAACAAAAAAGACCGAAAATTGGAGAAACCCTGCAACATTTTTTTCTTGAAAATTTTTTGGCAAGATTTAAAAAATAAAACACATTTTCAAAAAAAAAAACAATCACCCTTTTCGATTCATCATCTTAGAATTTTTGTTTCCTAGCATGTAAAAAAGCTAACAACAAACTGAACATTCGCGAAAGTCAGCAAAATAGCTTTCTTGAAAATCTGTAAGCAAGTCTTGAGATAACACCTTTACCAAAGTAACAAAAGTACCAAAAAAAAACTGAAAATTTGAGAAACCCACCAAAATTTCTTTCTTGAAAATTCGTTGGCAACATTAAAATAACACTAAGCCTTTGCTAACAACAAAAGTTATTCTTTTTACTCATGGAGTTTTTGTTACATAATGTGTAAGAAAAGTAACAAAAAATTTCAATATAAGCGACACATACCAAACTTTCTTCTTGAAAATTCCTTTGCCCATCAGTGGTATCTTTATAAAAAAAGAGTTACGTTTTCACGTAGGACTCATTTGTATACACTTCACCGGAGATAATCCAGCCTTTTGTAAAATTAAGGAAAAGTAAAACAAACTTAACATCTTAACACCTTCTGGTCAAAAGCTACCGAAAAGCTTTGGAAGCGAATTAGTGCATTATTTCCTACAAATCTTACAGAAAGAATTTTGCTAGGTTTCGTAAATGTTCACTTTTTTTTAAATTTTTGTTACAAGTTATGAAACATAAGCTCTGCGAGGAATCGAAAAGTGTAACTATTTTTGTTATAAAAGGTGTTGTGTTATTATAATCTTGTTAGAAAATTTTCGATAAAGAAATTGTGGTGGGTTTCTAGGATTTTTAGTTTGTTGTTTCTTTTTTTACAAGTTATATTTAACAGAAATTCTAAGAGCAACCGAAAGAAGTAACTTTTTTGTTATTAAAGGTGTTATATTATGTTGGGCTCACTTAAAAGTTTTCACGAAAACAAGTTTGCTAGGTTTCGTAAATGTTGACATTATTTGTTAGTTTTCTTACAAGTTACATAATTCTGTAACATAATTTTCTGATATATATTAAAGAGGGTTGCTGTTGTCATTAAAAAATGTATTTTGTTATTTAAATCTTGGTAACGAATTTTCCAGGAAAAAAATCTTTGCAGAGTTTCGTAAATGTTGAGATTTTTTGTTAGTTTCGTTACAAGTTACGAAAAGGAAATTTTGATAAGAACCGAAAGAAGTAACTTTTTTATTGGTAAAGGTGTTATCTTATGTGAGGCTTGCTTACAAATTTTCAAGAAATTACGTTTGCTGGCTTTCGCGAATGTTCAGGTTTTCGTTACTTTTGTTGCAAGTTATGTAACGGAAATTCTGAAACATGAAATATGTAGTAAGTTGAAAATTTTTAAATAAGAGGAAACTTAACTATAAATAGTCCTTCACCTTTATTCATTTAAATTTGATTGACAATTATTTAACTAGTAAGTGTAATGTACTTGAGTTAAGAATATCGTCCAGACAAACTCTCCTTACTGCCTTTGTTTAAAGTAGTCCGGCTACTGGAAAACCTAGTCAAAGCTATGTCCATTATTATTTTCTGAAATTCGGATTTGAATCCAAAACTTGGCCGACTTATCAATTAATAAATTAAGTATTAAATTTGTATCCTGATCAATATGAATAAAATATTTTTAAAATAATAATAAAATGTAAATTTAAATGCTGATTTGACTCGATTCGAGTCAACGTCATTTTTCACGCTCAGCAGTTGGCAGCGTAACAACATATCGTGAAAGTCGAGGATATCAGTGAGATATCCCATTTATATCCCACTATATCTTAGGCATATCCCAGGAGATTCCAAGGACATCACGAATGATATCCTATGAGGCGCAAATCTCGATATATCCAAGGATATATATTCCAAGGATATATCCTTGGAATGTCCCAAATATATCTCAGAATATGTTTAGGATATCCCATTAATGTCTCAAATTTTAATGTCCGGGATACCTCAAATTCCATAATTCGGGACATCCTAGCATATTCTTACGATGTCCCATATATTTAAAATGCAGGATATGCAAAAAATAAGAATCGAAGATAGTGTGTAGAGCCGTTTTCATAACTTTTCAGTCTGGTCTTTTTCAACACTTGTGACATGTTGACCGTATAACTAAATCAAAATTTGGCAAAATCGTGAAAAAAGGTGAACAAATTTTACATTAGTAGGTATATCAATTTCAATGAATTCATGCATGCAAGCCACGCAAGCTGCAGGTTTAAAAAGATCAGAAGTTTTGGCTTTTCCTACATTGCAGCCAATTTAACCTCAAAAGTGCACAAAATGTATAGTTTAACGACTTTAATCAGTTTTACAATGGAAATCAAATCATTAGTAATAGAAGTAATGAACAAAAATTGATATTCAGTAAAATGAAGAATAAAAGCAATCAGTTAAAACAGAAATAGTCATCGCTGAACAGTACGTGGATGGAATGTTTGCTTTTCAAATAGTAATATAAAGAAAATTGAAGTGGGTAATAATAAAAAGGTAATGTAAAACATGAAAAAATAAATTAATTAAATTGACATAAAAAATGGTATCCAATTTTTCATGAGTTTTATCCATTGCCACATATATCCGCGGAAATACATATCTAATCTCCGGCGAGCTTTCGTAAACATATACATACCTAATACATGTAAAATATAAATTAAATATTTCTTAAAAGCAATAAAATTGGTGTTCTTATATATTCCTTTTTATTTCTTGAATGGAAATCCACTAGTATTATATTAGAATATCAGCGAATTTTTTATTATAATATCGGGATATTCGTGGGACATTTCACTATAATATTGGGATATCCTGTGGACATTCCGTGCGGGATATCGTCAGGATATCCTGTCACGATATTCTCAGGAGCGGAAATCTCGATATCCCTGGAATATGCCACGGATATACCGGGTGATTTATGGGGCATTCTTCAGGATATCACATATCCTGCCGAGATATCCTAGGGATATGCCAAGGATATCATTTTGCTATGAAGGAAGATTATGATTTAAAATTTGTGTTGAAAGTACATGAGACTTAACCAAACATTTTGCAAACTCTTTTAAAAGTGTAATAAATGATAATACATTAGAATATACAATGTAAACAAGCATAATACTTACTCTGATTATTGTAGATGCACATTCATTAAAGGCGAAATCGTACAGTGAAAATGAGAAATTTACTTTGAGATTCATATTAAATCAGTTGCAATACTGCTATATATTTTTCTGTACACGTACATGCAAAAGCCTCGATTAAACACCGTTTAGAGACATCGAAAATGGTCGATTCCACATCGTGCGCGAAGACAATAGGCTAAATCCCCAAAATCGGTGAGCAAAATAATTTCACCAGTGAGCAAAATACTTTTCATTGTTACCAAAACATTTTCCTCACTGTGTGAACATCGAATTGGGTGAAGATGGGGTAGTCATTTGTCATTGCAGTATATTCGGTGTCTGTAAATGGTAGACAATATCAGGTTTTACATTGTAATTTGTAAAGAAAAATGTTATTCCATACATGATACCTCACGGGCGGGTGCTCCATGCTCGTGTGAAGGAACAGAAAACCGCCCCTCGTATCGAAATATACTATTTTCTTACAAAGAGTATAAACGCTCAGATTGTATTTTGATGTAGAATGAGCACATTGTTTCATATATTTATTATTATTATTATTATTAAATCACTTCCGCCTTTCAAGACTAGACATGACATTTTTTTTAGATTTATCAGGCACATATTCCCCCTACCCATAGTAAAAATTTCCATTCTTAATATGTTGAAGTTTAAAAATTCAATATATGTTCACATAATTTAAAAAAATATTGAGGAATATTGTTTAATGTTCATACAATAAAAAAAAAATGAATTTTTATTTTGAGAAACTAGTTAAACAAAGAAGTTGCACGTTCCTGTAAAATTAAAAGGATAGCAGCTCAAATTACAAGCCAAAAATCAGGATTTTGTCATCAAGACTTTTCATCCTGCATAATTTAATATTAATAGATCAAAATCTATTATAGTACAAAAGAAAATATGCAACTCTCAATATATTATTTTCTAAATAGTGAATTTAATCCATCATTGAACAATCAGGGCTTCACAATGCTTTCTAAATTGTTCTTTAGTGTAAAGACTTGCCGCTTCATATTTTCTAGTAGGGATGAGATCACGGCACCAATCAGGAAGAAGAGTACGATTTTTAAGTAACGAATACTGATTTTGAGGTGATCGACATTTCCAGAATTTTTGCCCATTTTCTTCCTTCAGATCAATGCAGATCTCTGAAAATTGATTTCGTTAAAAAATTTTCTTTTAATATTGTTTAGGCTCAAGAGACACGTATACTTACTTTCTGCCTTGTCCCAGAAAAATCTTCTGATGTTACTACCAAGTTGCCTGTAAAAGTGGAATAAATCGTCAGATAATGTTTGAAAATTTTAGAAATAGATAAATTATTAAGAAATCATAATTTTCTACCAACCATTTGCAATAGTACTGCGGTTCGCTAGAGCTAGGAATTTCTCTCATAAATTTCACACATTCAACTGCAAAAATTATAATTCATTTTGATAAAAAAGAACGAATCATTTATTAATTTTCATTCAGCATACATGCTTTTTAAATGAGAAAGTAACATTTTTCTGAATTTATGGATAGAACTAGTCTGACTTTTATTGACAAGAAATTAAAAATTAATTTACAGTAATGCAAGATTTAAAGAATTTGTTTAAATTATTTTGAAAAATTATATAAGAACTTTTCGCAGGCTTGTTCACAAAAATGTATATATATATATATATATATATATATATATATATATATATATATATTTCGGTTTCGGTTTCGATTCCCTTGGAATAGAACCGAAGGGCTTATGACAAAGCCACCGAACGCGTCCTCGGGTTGCGGATAGAGGGTCCCCGTACCAAGGGTTTCTGCTGAATATGGGTACAATAATTAATAAGCAGTCGCGGACAATTGTTCAGGGATGGTCCCGAAGGAATAACCCCTAAGCGAAGGTGTGCGAACCGTGCCGAAAGCTGCATGGCACCTGGGTGAGGTGTCTTTAACGGTGACCCTGGGATATCGGGCGATGTCTCAGAGTAATAGCCTTATCCTTGCACGCGGGGCTCTACAAGGATGGACGAACCCTTTCCCTAGCTGCTCGTGGGAACAACAATGAAACCAAAAAACCACCAAAATGTTGTAGATGCGGTTCAAAACGATCGAACGCGCAGAGCACCCGACAATGGATCGGCAAACAATGCCGATCATCCTAGAGTTCGGGGTGCTGAAAATAATTTAGATGGAAACACAACGACGAACCGGCGAAACGCCCACATTGAGTGGACGGATCAACTTAAGAATGATGTGTTAGACTGCTACGATGCCAGTATTATCCCTGTTCGTGGAGGCTTTATGGCGCGTATGCATACTCTGTGGTGCCAGAAACACCCAGAGCTTCAACACGTTTCGCATCAGTCTTTGCGAAATCAAGCCGACTACCTCCGCAAAAATGGATATGTACGCGGAGCGCTTCCTCAACCGCTGCTTGAACAAGCTGCAGACGAAGATGAAACGACATTAAGACCAACCGCAGAAAGTAGGCACCTTCTTGAAGATGATGGCAATTTCAGTACAAGGAGGAACATCAACATGCAAGTTCCTCTTAAGCCCCAAGATCTGGCTGAAATGGATGCCTCCCTTTGTGGAGATATCTCGCAAGAGTCCGACCTCTGGACCATCAATTGCTCA
>CAKNXH010063589.1:32821-67029 GCA_932178445.1 Andricus quercusramuli | reverse complement strand
ATTGATGGTCCAGAGGTCGGACTCTTGCGAGATATCTCCACGAAGGGAGGCATCCATTTCAGCCAGATCTTGGGGCTTAAGAGGAACTTGCATGTTGATGTTCCTCTTTGTACTGAAATTGCGATCATCTTCCAGAAGGTGCCTGCTTTCTGCGGTTGGTCTTAATATCGTTTCATCTTCGTCTGCAGCTTGTTCAAGCAGCGGTTGAGGAAGCGCTCCGCGTACATATCCATTTTTCCGGAGGTAGTCGGCTTGATTTCGCAAAGACTGATGCGAAACGTATTGAAGCTCTGGGTGTTTCTGGCACCACAGAGTATGCATACGCGCCATAAAGCCTCCGCGAACAGGGATATTACTGGCATCGTAGCAGTCTAGCACGTCATTCTTAAGTTGATCCGTCCACTGAATGTGGGCGTTTCGCCGGTTCGTCGTCGTGTTTCCATTTAAATTATTTTCAGCACCCCGAACTCTAGGATGATCGGCATTGTTTGCCGATCCATTGTCGGGTGCTCTGCGCGTTCGACCGTTTTGAACCGCATCTACAACATTTTGGTGGTTTGTTGGTTTCATTGTTGTTCCCACGAGCAGCTAGGGAGAGGGTTTGTCAATCCTTGTAGAGCCCCGCGTGCAAGGATAAGGCTGATACTCCGAGACATCGCCCGGTATCCCAGAGTCACCGTTAAAGACACCTCACCCAGGTGCCATGCAGCTTTCGGCACGGTTCTCAAACCTTCGCTTAGGGGTTATTCCTTCGGGACCATCCCTGAACAATTGTCCGCGACTGCTTATCAATTATTGTAACCATATTCAGCAGAAACCCTTGGTACGGGGATCCTCTATCCGCAACCCGAGGACGCGTTCGGTGGCTTTGTCATAAGCCCTTCGGTTCTATTCCAAGGGAATCGGAACCGAAACAAATATATTATATATATATATATATATATATATATATATATATATTTACATGGGACGTTCTTTGTCAAAGGGAACAGAGCTGTGCCCAAAATTCATATGGATGGATTTTAGTCATTGATAACTTAAAATGTTCCTTTTTGATCCAACCTTATGGACTCGTGTAGCCTTTTAAAAAATTTCAATATGGCGGCCCAATATGGCGGCGAGAAACCACGAAAAAATCGAAAGGTCAAATCAAAGAGCTTGTAAAAAAAAAGGATCATTGTTCGATTCCATTGATTAAGGTCGTAAACTGTTGCCAATTGACGTCCTCAAAAGATTAGTGTAGTAAGTGTTCAGCGACCTCAAAAACCCCCGAAAACCAAATTTTGCATCAATCTGACGATTTCGAAATTTTAGTCGCCATCTTGGATCCGCCATATTGAATTTCATCAACATACCACACTAATCTTTTGAGGACGTCAATTGGCAACAGTTTACGACCTTAATGAATGGAATCGAACAATGATCCTTTTTTTTACAAGCTTTTTGATTTGACCTTTCGATTTTTTCGTGGTTTCTCGCCGCCATATTGGGCCGACATATTGAAATTTTCGAAAAAGCCACACGAGACCATAAAGTGGGGTCAAAAAGGAACATTTTAAGCTATCGATGGCTAAAATCCATCCATATAAATTTTGGGCACGGCTCTGTTCCGTTTGACAAAGAAGGTCCCATATATATACAGGGTGTCCCAGACTCAAGTGTCCGGACTTATATAGCCACATAAAAATGAAAAAAATAAATCGAAAATTCCTTTTCCAAAAATCAGTTGAAGTTTTACTTTTTTAGTTATAAAACATTCAAGCTGGACCAATCAGGAGCGCCGTATAAACAGCCGTGTGTCCGTGAACCAGATTTCAACGCAGTATTATGGAAGTGAGCGCAGAGGTGGGGTTAGCGACGGGAGAACACTACGTTGGAATCCCGTTCACGCACACACGGCTGTTCATACGGCGCTCCTGATTGGTCGAGCTTGAATGTTTCATAACTAAAAAACTAAAACTTCAACTGGTTTTTGGAAAAGGAATTTTCTATTAATTTTTTTCATTTTTATACGGCTATATAAGTGCGGACACTTGAGTCTGGGACACCCTGTATAATTAAAAAAAAAAGAGTTAAACAACCACCGCAGGGTCCTACTGAGAGCAATCGCCATCTAAAAAATGTCAATAGCCCCCCGTAGAAGCGCGGTAAATCACACCTTTAGCCACGTCATACAACCGCGAGATGGGTGGTCACAGTGCACGACGAAATCACAAAGACAGGCCGGCGAAACTCTCGTGTGTCTTGAGGACACGAAGCGACCCAAGGATGACAGCTTTCTGTATCCACCTCGCAAGTGCCTTGGCATATTTTTGGCACGCGGGTATGGCTTTAAATTTACGAACCAGTGATAGTTTCGCACCTCCGAGAGCACCTATCACAAGGACAATTACTCGCACCGAATATTTTGGGTACAGTCGTTGCAGCTCTCTTTTAAGGTCTTGATACCTCTCCTCTTTTTCTTTCTCCTTTGCAGTGATGTTGTATTCGAACCGAGCCGAGAACTCGATCACGAATATAGTTCGTTTCTCGAAGTCTTGGAGAACAATGTCAGGCCTCGAGTGTGCAACGGAGACTGCTTCCCGAAAATCGTACTTCCAGAAAATTTGGCACTTCTCGTTTCGGACAATTGACTTTATATCCTTTGGAGTATTCGGCAGGGCAATTAGTACACAATTATATATATATATATATATATATATATATATATATATATATATATATAGTGAATTTAACGATTTTTTATTTTACTGTACCAAATTTGACACAGCAACGTTTGATCATAGATATTTTTGTAAGAGGTAATACTCACGAATATGAGGTTGTCCTAGTTTCCAAGCTTCGTCATCTGGAAAAAGTACGATACGTTTTGATAGATAAGCCTTTGCATGCAAATTATCCAACTCAATGAAAATTGGAGGGATACAACTGTGCATGGATCAACTGTGCAAAAGCCCAATTGTGCACGTTGTAGGTCACTGGTACAACTGTGCACCGGTACATATGTACACGACTAAATTTTGACTTGCACAGATGGGGCAGTCGCAGTGACGGACTGGGACATCAATGCGGCCCTGGCATTTTGTGAGTAGGCGGCCCTTTTTCGGGCTGGCTTCTAAAAAAAAAAACAAAAAAAAAACAAAAAAAAAAGGTCATCGAAGTAGGAGCCGATGGACAAGCGTGTGCATGGAAAATGTTCAATTGTTTCCGCATTGCTGGGGGCCCCTAATCGGTGGGCCCTGGGTATGACTTCGGCGGCCCTCAAGGCTCGCGGCCCACCGGGAAATCTCCCAAATTCCATATGGCCATTTCGGGCCTGGACACTCGCAACTGTGAACTTCGACGTTTAGACGTGCACAGATGGTACCTTACCAACGGTTCACGTGCACAGATGACAGACTCCAAATGTTTACGTGGCAATAAATACGATCAGACTTTCAACTCACAAGTTGTGACCAGTTGGAAGTATACCTTCTGTGCAGGTGGTCTTGTAGGTAAAAAGTCTGATCGTATTAATTGAGACGTGTACAATTGGGAGTCTCTAATCTATGTAGGTGCACAGTTGGTAGTGTCCCATCTGTGCACGTCTAAATTTCGACGCGCACCACCATTTAGCCGGTGCACAGTTGTACTAGTGGCCTACAAAGTGCACAGTTGTACCACCGGTCATCGACGTGCACAGTTGCACTGTGCACAGTTTTCCATCACCCAATTAAAATACACAAAAATAAAATAGTACAAAATTTTCATACATACATCTATAAAAACTATTTCAATGGTAGCCGCGGAAAATGAGCGTGTTCTACTGCTTCTGAATTGAGCGTCACATCTCTCTTTTCAAGCGGCGTGCGTGGACCGAGTATATAATGTTGGACCTCGCAGTAGAACAGTGGTGTTAGGGTGCGAGGTCAACATTTCATATTAGGAACAAAATTGTGGCCCATGCGCGGTCGCACGTGGTTAGAAAGAGAAGGAGATATATCGATGTTTTCAGGCAGGAGCAGCGAGGAATACAAAGCGGTGGAAACTGACTAAAAATGTAAACAGTTTCAGACCTTGTTTTTTCTGTGTTTTTTAGTGCCAATTACATGCGCTTGGTTCGCCGACTTAAAAAGAGAGATCACGCTCAATCCGTTCGCAGCAGAACACGCTATTCATTTTCCGCGTCTCTACTATGAAAAATACAATGTATAGCAAGGTGAAGATGTCTTTCCACGGCGCGGGCAATATTTCGGAACTCGTGTCCGGCTCGGGCCTTCGGCCCTTGCTTCCCACTCGTTCCGAAAACATCTCCCTTGCCGTGAAAAAACATTGCTCTCCTCCTTGATATGCAATCTACTATTAGATGAATATTCTTACAATCAACATTTTTTCAAAAATGTAAATATTTTTCAAATTTTAAACATTGTGGAAATGGAATAGGGAAAGTTTCGCATCTTTTGTTAAAAGCAATTAATTTTGCGATTGGGGACCGTACTCAAATTACATAATAGCTTCGGAGGGGGGGGGGGCTGAAGAGGGCCAATAATACGTTACGTAATTTAAGTACGGTGCCTTATTATGCCTAAAATAAATAACACTTTGCGCGTTATTGAAATAATTAAAACAAAAAATATGTCAAAAGCATGTACTTACATATAACAGAATCTCCAGATTTGGTAGCATTTCGAGATTTGTGTTCTTTATGTGTAAGAAGAATGTTTACTTGTACAGGATCTTGAAAAATGAAAATAAAGATTAGACGCGACATTTGAATGTATCAAAAATTAATTTCAATTAATTAAAAAAAAAGGAGAAATTCAAGAATTTTAATCCTTCTTCCAAGAACTTTGAAACTTATTTTGCTTTCTTACAAATCTTTCGGAAATACAATTAAATGTGTCACGAGAGAGAAATTACTGACATGGATAATTATTCACTTTGGAAAATGTTTCAGTTGTACAATATTTAAAAATCGATACGAAACAGAATAGTTGAAGTGGAAACATATTTCTGAGATTCATTCTGTTGTATACTTTAGTCACAACTGTTCCATAATAATTTGTTTGCAAGGCTCTTTCCTCTTTGCGAATATCTACACCAGGAAGAAGAAAACGGGAAATGCAGCGAGTGGATGTAGGTTTGTTGTAATAGGCGCTAAGATAATGCCTACTTTTATCTACATTCAGAGCATTATTATGAGTTTTTGACGCATCTCAATATCCGGTGGAAATTCCTTATATTATATATTATATATTAAATTAATATTTGAAATGTGGAGCAATGCATAGAGATTGAATGGTTACCATATTACAATACTTATCATTTGTTGGGAGTTCCATTATTTCCTTTTGTCTGAGACTAAATATTCTATGGAGAAAAATGCTTACAGAACTTATTATACAATATTTTCTTAACTGATATTTCAGATAAACGCATAATATTTAGAAAAAAGTATAAAATAGAATAGTAACTTGTACAAACAAGTTTTATTTTTGTCGGTTGTGTATAGCAGGATGATAAAAATCTTGAATTATATACAAAATTCTTTCTTACTTTTCAAATATCCGGCCAGAGCTCAAGTGTATTATTCTCGGTGAACATTTTTTAATCCATGTGTATAAGTATTAAGTATTATCTTTGTTGAATTTCTACTAAATCGTTTTTCAAAATATGGTGAAAGTTATTTATTTCTATTTTAGTTTTTTGTCAATGCAATGGCAATTTTTGATCTACTAGTCTGTAATGAAAATAGTTTCCATTCTTAACTGTGAAAAAAATCCTTCCCAGCTCCGCTGGGATTTGCTTCTTTTATTAGGAATTTAAATCTGCGCAATATTAATTACTTATGTATCGTTCCCTGAATCATTAATTTTTCATTGTAAAGGTTCATATTTTTTAATACTTTTTCCCAATTTTCATTGTTCTAATAATGAAAAATGACAAAAATGTTGTCACCAAACATTATTTACAAATATTTAATTATAATTTCAATTTGTGGGGAAAGCATTATATTATGTATTATATTATTGTATGCTATATTTTGATAACAAATTTTCTGGGTATATCCCAGATAACAAACCTGCCTGGACCATAACCCGCCCGATGGGCGTCGAACCGCGTGCTTGCAATAAGGCATCGCATGGTCGGTAAAATGTGCTGCGGGAGACCGCCGTGCGTGCACAATGGTTCGCCCCTGCCAGCACGCTTGTCGGTGTGAGAGGACCGTTAGCAGCACGATGGGCTGGGCATGATATGCCTGCCTTAAAGCAGCGGTTAGTCGGAACTGAGAGCAGCCATCTAATATGCGCCGAGTGAGTGCACAGAAACTATTTTTTTAGTCACGTGATGTCTCCAAAACAAATGGCTACTGTCGTTAATAATGGCGTTTGATGATCGGCCCTTTTTTCAAGGCGAACTTTATTACACCTTTTTAACATTTTCGTCATAAAACTAGAGACATTTTTTACAGGTAGAGCACGTTTCCTTCTGGGTTACAGGACAAATGGAATGACAGGAAGGTTGAACGCCTCTTCAAAATTATAGAGTATTCAACCGATATTGTTCAGAGTCGCTGAAGCTCGAAGCTCGCTCCTCATAGGTTAATTAGGCCCAACATTGAAGCTTTTTTGTGCCCAAACTAAGCTTCGCACAACTTTTTGTTAGAGGACTTTTTTGTGTACTATTACATAGTACAAAGAGTGGTATAGGTATAGGTATGGTATAGGTAAATTTTGTGATGCTTGCGTATTGCTGGCACGTGACCAGCATGTCAGGTGACGGGCGGTCAGGTGCGCGTAAAAGCTAGTAATAGCGACACATTCAGCTGCTCAGGTGCCGGCACAGCGGTCCTGTCAATCGGACCGCAGTCCGGCACATACGCCAGCCACAGGCGGGCATTTTGTTATCTGGGATGCTACAATGCAACATACATTTTAATTAAATGATAGTAATCTCCAAAAGAAACATTTTTTACCAGAGTCCCGCTATAGTAGCCGTTTCGGGGGTACCCTGAGTCAACACAGATACTATCTCGGGACTCTCCAAACCGTTCTTTTTCTCTTTCTTTCTTTTGGCTTCTGATAGCGCCGAACCGTAAACATCGCAACTCCGCTGACTTTGCAAGCACCTCTCTCTCGCCCCCTTGGTCTCCCTTGTGGGACTATAGCGGGAAGTGTATTCGTGTTGCTGCCACTGTAGAGTTGGACCTTTAAATTCAATTCTGCAATGCATTGGGCTCTATTCGGTCGAGTTTATTTTATGAAATGGAGGGCGATTATAAGTTTTTCAGGGTGGAAATGAGTATAATTATAAGAAATTAAGTTGCCCAAATACATTCGTGCGGTTTGGACAAGCGATATTAATTATTTAACTGAACGGAGTGATATTAACCAAACTTTGACTCCAATTCGGCAATACACATGATTTGACAGACTCAATTCTGCAAGGTGCAGGGCTATGGATTAGATGGGCCTTCATTGCCGACAGTCGGTGTTGATTTATTTTACTATTTGAAAATGTTTAAAAATTTACAAAATAAAATTGAAATGTTTGTTTTTCTGTAATTGGCAACAAATAATAGCTTTTACTGAAACTAGAGCCAGAAAGCGCGCGCTACATAGCCTTCCCGACTTTTCCAGTTCTCTTCTATATGTATGTTACTCTTAGATTAAAATAAAATAAGAACTGAATTACTCACAAAATAATTACTTCTGAAATGATGAAATTGCATTATACTTGTTTTAATTATCTTATTAATTATATTAACCTTATTTTATGTGAAAAAAATGTATTTATCTATAATGATTCAACTTATTTGAATATTTTTCAACTAACAGTCGAATAAGTTTTTAAGTACGTGTACAAGTATTGAATTTTGTTTTTTCTTTATCTTATTTTATTTTTAATTATTTTATTATAATATATGATAATATTATTATATTAGAAATGAAGAAGGAATGCTGACAATAAAAGTAGACAAATTTTCAAATTTGATAACGTTCGAACATTTATTATAATAAAATAAGTACACAAATAGCTTTTTGTTATTATACTAAATTTTGGTCAATAATTAGTTTTCGATAAGATTAGTAACTCCCGATATAATAACCGTTTTTCGATTTTCTGTTGTCTTCATTGTAAATATAATTTTTATCCAACTAGAACATACCGCGCGCTACGCTCGCGGAAATTCTATTCTTTTGTTACTTAAGAACACTCAAATTTAAATCCATTCAAATGTGAATTAAAATTTATTAAAATATTTTTCAATGCATTTTTTAATTGTATCATTCATAAAATATAGATAAATTGGAAGCAATATGCCATCCGTTGAAAATATACAAATACAAAATCAATCTAATTAGAAGCATATATCATTTAAATAAAGCTCCATTTCGAAGGCTAAATACTTATTGAAAATATCGAACCTAATTATTTCTATCTCGAATATAAATTAAATTTTCGTCTACGGTAGACACATCATTATATTCATATATTATATCATATCAAACTTTTCCAATATATCGAAACACGGAGTTTTCTAATTAGGCAAAAATCTCTTGAAAACTATACTGTCCGTCAAAATTTCACATCGCAAATCGTTGGGAGAAAAGTGTAATACGAGCAATCTAGTCCCACTGCAAAGTCCTTCACTTATGCTTAGATTTCTTATCAGCATTATCACTGCGTATTTTCTCAATCGCGATTCATGAGGTGGCAAGCTCGGAGGATTCAAAGTATTCAAATATTCGGTCAGTATGGCCTCATGATTGATGTCTCCTTCGTCGCCGGTTGTTTCCGTACTATTTATACTGATATTTTCCGAATTGTCTTTCAATTGAGAAAACTATTTTTCTTTTGGTAAAGCTCGCATGTTCTCCTATAAACAGTGCATTCTGAAACAGTTCCACAAAGTACTGAATTTGATTGATGAGTTGAACGTTTCCCTGCGAGTTTCTCGTTCATTTACGGGCAGCAATTGCCTGAAGTCACCACCCAAAACAACAATCTTTCCGCCAAATGGCAAATCATTAGACATGAAATCACGCAATGTTCTGTCCATGACTTCGAGTGCAAAACTTGGTGCCATCGGTGCTTCATCCCAAATGAATACGTCTACTTCTTTGAATCTTTTCCCTTCTTTCAGGGAGCACAGCGCAAAAGGAGCTCAAAAAAGGGGAAATAGGGTGGTTTTCTCACGAAAAAGAGGGGAATAGGGGAAAGATTAAACATTTATTTTCATATGTCGAAAAGAACAATCTTTTTGTAAGACACGTTACACTTTAAAATAATTTTCCATGATTTTTCAATGATTTCTGCCATTAAAGATTTATTTTTAAAAATTGGGTGTACTGAGATCTTTGGAAATCCATCCAGAGTGATGAAAAAGTTAGAGAAAAAATAAAATTAATTAAATACAAACTTTTGAGATGTTCTACAACGTTCTAATAAATATTTTTTCCCAAGATTTGTCATTTCATCCTTACTATAATTAATACTTTCAATGTAAATTTAAAAATAAACTCTTCAGTACAGCGAAATAAAAATGCTAAAAATTAATCGAATCATTTGAGCTGAGGGATAACAATTTGTGGGGGACATCCGAAACAAGTAAAGAACAAATTTTGAAATCGGTTAATATCTTCTATTCTCTTTCTTAAATTTACAATTAAAAATTTTGTGAATAAAAAAAAATGTTGCCTAATTTAAAATTTTTTTTAAATATACAAAAACAAGTTTTTTGGATTTATTCGAACCTGAAATTGCGTCAGCTTGAACCAAAGAAACATATTATTATTTTTTAGTCATGGGAAACATTTTTTGTCGTGGTGTTTATAACGTTCCAAAATCGCAAAAAAGATATGAAATCCCAAAAATCCTGACTCAAGCTGAATGAATTTCAAGTTCGACATATTCAACCTTTTTAAAAATGTGTGCATATGACTCAATAAAAAAAAACATGTTTTTGCACATTTTCAAAAAAAAAGTAACTGAGAAAAAAATTTATTTCTAAATTTTGAATGGATAAGATAATTTTTTTAACAAAAAAGTTGAATTGTTGAATAAAGAACATCAGTTTTTAACCAAAAATCGAATAGTTATATTTTCGTTACAAAAAATTAATTTTTAATTGAAAAAACTGAATTTTCTCCAAAATTGTTGAATTTTGAAGCCTGAAAGAAGACTTTTCTACAATGCAGTTGATTTTTCAACACGAAAATATGAATTTTCAATTAAAACGTTAATTTTCAACCCAGCATTGAAATTTTCAGTTTGTATACCTAGGTTTTATCAAACAAAAAAAACAGGATGTAAAATTATGAATTTTTAACAAAGTAGTTCAAAATTCGACCAATTAGTTGAATTCTCTACCAAACTGTCCAATTTTCAAGGAAAAATTCAAATTTGCTATAAAACAGTTAAATCTTCAATCCGAAAACACGAATTTTCAACAAGAGTTGAGTTTTGAAACAAAAAATATTTTTTAGTCAATAAAGAAAAAAAAATTGCATTCCAAATGTCGAATTTTAAAGCAAGAAGATTAATTTTCTACAAAACAGGTCGAATTTTCTACAAAACAGGTCGAATTTTTAACAAATTACATAAATTTTTAACCAAATAGTTGAATTTTTAAAATAAAAAAGATCAACTTTGAATGAAAAATGGAATTGCTACATTTTCATTTCAAGAAACTAATTTTCAAATGAAAAAACCAATTTTCTACAAAATTATTGAACTTTTGAACCAAAAAAAGAACTTTCTACAATACAGTTGAATTAAAAAATATAAGCTTTTAATACAAACAACAATTTTCAGTTTAAAGAAATTAATTTTTAACAAAGTAGTTTGATTATCAAATAAAAAGACAGCTTTACAACAAAATAAATATATTTTCACCCAAATAGTTAAATTTTTAACCAATTTTCTGCCAAAATTATAAGTTTTGAACGAAATTCATGAACTTGCGAACAAATAGTTGAATTTCCGGCTAAAAAAGATCAATTTTCAAACACAAATGAAATAGTTCAATTGTAAGTTAAAAAAATTAATTTTCAGCGAAAAAAAAGTTTGAACAATTTCAAGCAAAGATTTAAAAAAATTAAAAATTGCTCAAGTTAGAACATTTAAAATGGCAGTTGATGAATTTGGTATATTCGATTTTTTAATCTGGTATTTAACTTTGTACATTTCAACTAAAATGTGTTAATATTGTGATACATATTTAAAAAGTACTATATATTTTGTAACTGTTCCAATTTTATATTGGATAATAACTTTAATTATTTTTAATTAGCTTTAATTATTATTCAGTCATGGTTACGATTTCAAATATCGTATATTTAAAGAGAAAAAGGGGAAAAAGGGAAAGTTTTTTGAGAATAGGGGGAAAAGGGGAATTTCAAGAAAAAAGGGGAAACCAAGAAAAAAAAAGGGAAGACTGTGCACCCTGTTCTTTTGACTGAGCTGAAATATTGGAAGTCGAGTCCGCAAATACAGGCACTGACAAACCAAGAGTTTTGTTCACTGTTCTTCCACGAGGAAGTAATGCTCAGCAATGCCGGTGACGGCCATCGTGCAAACATTTTTACCTCGACCTTTCGATAAGTAGAGCAGAGTTATAAACAAAAGTTTTTCCTGATCCTGATATCGATAGATCCCAATATTTTTTCTCTAACTTCTCTTTTTTTGAGAATAAGCTCTCATTGTGGCAGTTGAATGCCCGAATCGTCTGATATAATCTTCTGATTAAGCGATTTTGAATACCTATTTTGAATTGCGCGCCAACTGCAGCCAATCAGTGCGCGGCCGCCAACAGTGTCATCACTGCGAACACAGCACACACGCGCGCGCACCCCCCCCCCCCCCTCTCTTCTTGTGAATCATAATTGAAGTATTGTATTTTCTTTTCCGCGTAATTAAATAAAATTAATCTGACTAACGTAAATTAATTTTCGTATAAAATTCCAATAATATTAAAGTAGAATTTTAGTGGACACTTTTAAGTATGATAGGTTTTATTATTGTTATATCATGTTCTCATGCAGCTTGCGGTTTTAAGTAGCACCTCCACGATCAAAATTCCCAAATTTTTTTGTATCAGAATTTTGGGCTTTTTTTGGGCTGTATTGCCGATTTTTGGGCTCGACTACGTTCTTTGAAAATCCAAATTTTGAGTGGAGGTGCTGGCTCAAGTCAAGCCAGCACCTACACTACATGAAAATTTGAAAAAATGGAAAATTAAAGAGGACAGAAATTTGGACTTTTTTGGGCTCTTGAACGTGCCAACAGCCAATTTCCAAAAACTACCCCTACCGAAAATAAAACTACCCCTTATGTAAAAATTCAAACTAGGAAGAAACAAAGTACACCACATTTTCGGACTTATTTTGGGCTCTCGAATGCACTAAACACAATTGTCAAAACCACCTCTATGTACAAAAAAAAACACCCGACAAGTAAAAACTCAAACATGGAAAAAACCAAATAGAAAGTAGTGTTGGGCTTTTCTTGGGCGCACGAATTCTTGATTTTTTTGCGATAACCACCCCTACGTCTGAAAAATCAAACACCTGCCTATGAATGCGAATTTGAATTTTCGAGGAGCCCAAAAATCGGAGACTCTATTCACCTTATAAAATTATGAGTCATAAACATCAGTCACTCCATTTACAAAGTAAATATCTAAAAAAGATAATTCTTTGACAAGGTCACATCTGCGTGGTATCAAGGGTTGCTTTTTAACGTTAAGGGTAGGAGCTCAAAATTCGGTGTTGGTATTTTTAAAGAGCCCAAGAATCAGAGACACTATTTACATAGTGAAATTCTAAAAAAGATTATTTTTTGACAAAGTCACATCTGCGTGGTATCACGGGGTTGTTTTGTAAACGTTAAGGATTAGAGTCCAAAAATCAAAGTTGTTATTTTTCAGGAGCCCAAAAATCAGAGACCCCAATTACACACTGAAATTCACAAAAAGATTATTTTTTGACGAAATTATATGGTGGAGTTGGTACCTTAATTAATGAACCTGGGTATCATACAAAAATGAAAAACACTAAATTGTTCATAAAAATTGAAAGACGGGAATTCATTTATTCACTTTTAAACTTTGAAATTACTAAGAGAGAGAGAGAGAGAGAGAGAGAGGGGGGGGGGGGGGGGAGGATCGAAAACGGCAATCTTGCGGGAAGATGGTTTATATGGTTTTGGGCAACTATAAAAACCCTAAAGAATACCAAGACCGATTTTTGGGCTCCAACCATTAATGTTAAAAAACAACCCCTTGATACCACGCAGATGTAACTTTGTCAAAAAATAATCTTCTTGAAAATTTTATCGTGTAAATAAAGACTCTGATTTATGGGTTCTTTGAAAATACCAACACCGATTTTTGGACTCAAACCCTTAACGTTAAAAAACCACCCCTTCATACCACACGTATATGACTTTGTCAAAAATAATCTTTCTGAGAATATTACTGTGTACATAGAGTTTCTAGTTTTTGGGCTGCTCAAAAATTCCAGCTCTAAAGTTTGGGCTCCTACTCTTAACGTTGGAAAGCAACCACTTGATACCACACCGAATATGACTTTGTCAACAAATAATCTTCTTCAAAATATTACTGTGTAAATAGAGTCTCTAATTTTTGGACTTCTCAAAAATTACAACACCGAATTTTGAGCTCCTACCCTTAACGTTAAAAAGCAACCCTTGATACCACGCAGATGTTACCTTGTCAAAGAATTATCTTTTTTAGATATTTACTTTGTAAATGGAGTTTCTGATGTTAGGGACTCGGAATTTTATAGGGTGAATAAAGTCTCTGATTTTTGGGCTCCTTGAAAATTCAAATTTGAATTCGTAGATAGACGTTCGATTTTTTAGATGTAGGAGTGGTTTTTGCAAAATAAATCAAGAATTTGTGAGCCTAAAAAAAGCCCAACACTACTTTCTTTTTTGTTTTTTCCATGTTTGAGTTTTTACTTAGGGTGTGGTTTTTTTTGTACATAGGGGTGGTGTTTGCCAATTTCCTTTGGTGCATTCGTGAGCCCAATATAAGTCCAAGATTATGATGCACTTTATTTTTTACACTTTTTATTTTTGGCAAGAGAATTGTTTTCTTCGAACGTAGGGGTTGGTTTTTTAAATTCTTTTTCCGTGCATTCGAGAACCCAAAATAAGCCCAAAATTGTGGTGTACTTTGTTTCTTTCTAGTTTGAGTTTTTACATAGGAGGTAGTTTTATTTTCGGTAAGGGTAGTTTTTGGAAATTCTGTCCTCTTTGATTTTTAATTTTTTCAAATTTGTATGTAGTGGAGGTGCTGGTTTAAGTCAAGCCAGCACCTCCACACCAAATTTGAATTTTCAAAAAAAAGTAGTGGAGCCCAAAAATTGACAATACAGCCCAAAAAAAGCCGAAAAAGAAACAAAATTCTGATTCAAAAAAATTTGGGAATTTCGATTGTGGAGGTGCTAGCTTTATGGACCTAAGACTGGTATGCTTTCAAGATAAGCGAAACTTGAAACCGCAAGTTGCATGAGTACATGACATAAGAATTTGCATACAAAATTATATTCAGCAGAAAATCGAAAAACTTTTATTATATCGGGTGTTACTAATATTATCGAAAACTAATTATGAAGAAAATTAAAAATTCACTTTAATAACAAAAAGCTATTAGTGCACTTTTTTTATTATAATAAATGTTCGAACGTTATCAAATTTGAAATTTTGTCTACTTTTATTGTCAGCATTCCTTCTTCACTTCTAATATAGTAATATTATCGTATATTATAATAAAATAATTTAAGATAAAATAAGATAGAGAAAAAACAAAATTCAATACTTGTAAACATACTTGAAAACTTATTCGACTGTTAGTTGAAAAATATCAAAAATAAGTTGAATCATTATAGGCAAATACATTTTTTTCACATAAAATAAGGTTAATATAATTAACAAGACAATTAAAACAAGTATAATGCAATTTCATTATTCGAGAAGTAATTATTGTGTGAATATGTAGCGCGCGCATTCTTGCTCTAGTTTTAGTAAAAACTGTTTAATTGTTGCCAATGACAGAAAAAAAAACTTTACAATTTTATTTCGTAAATTTTCAAACATTTTCAAATAGTAAAATAAATCCACACCAACTGCCGGCAATTAAGTTAGCAGTAACCCACCGAGTCCATAGCCCTGCACCTCGCAGAATTGAGTCTGTCAAATCATGTGTATTGCCGAATTGGAGTCAAAGTTTCGTTAATATCACTCCGTTCAGTTGAATATAATTAATATCGCTTGCCCAAACTGCACGAATGTATTTGGGCAACTTCATTTCTTATAATTATACTCATTGCTACCCTGAAAAACTTATAATCGCCCTCCATTTCATAAAATAAACTCGGCCGAATAGAGCCTAATGCATTGCAGAATTGAATTTGAAGGTTCAATTCGACAGTGGCACCAAAACGGATACACCAAACTTAACCTGAATTCTTTTTCGCGTTATATCTATTAAACATTTTTTACTGGGGCGCGAATGATGCGCCAAACTTTTGGGGCAACAACAGACCCAGAACTCAGTAAGACGGTTGCGTTATTTTCTGGGGATGCGGATGCGGTTGATACACGTGCGCAACCTCACGTAAATTTACTTATATGTAACTATAGATATATGGGAAGGCTCCAATGCCGTGAAAACTTTCGTCTTTAACAGGGTTTCTCTTTTTCATTCCGAGCATAGAAATGTAGAAGACGGATCGACTACGGTAGCACGTTTACGTTCTGTCGTTTGAGACAGCAGTGTTCCCAGATAAGAGAGCAACGTTGAACCACATTTTAAAGCCTCCGCTGCACGAAAAATTTCGCTGCTGTCACGTTATAATCGTGGTTGTGATGCCCTACTACACCGAATGCAACAGCCGTCCTAATTTTCTTTCCATGTGTATTAAAAATGAATTGAAAAAATTTGTGTATGTGGAATATATCACAAAGAAAAAAAAAAAGATGAAAGTAATCTAGTACGCTTCTCAAGTCTGTATATTTTCTAAGAAAATATGAAAATTCACACTTTACAAGCTTCAGGGGTAAAAATTCCAGAGACATACATAAAAGCAACGATACACATTTTTCGTATAAACTTTGATGAAAATAAAAAAATATATTATTCAATATTTCTTAAAATTGCTTTCTTTGGACATAAATCTTAGAATATGGACTCAACAAATGTTAAGGAAGCTCAGTGAAAAATTGGAACTGCTGACTGTTGGGTCAAGAATGGCTCAATACTGTCAACGACTGGTATTTTGACTGACTCATGATTCGTCACAAGCTTGGCATGATTGATGATTTAGAAAACATGGGTCACTTGGCTGCCATTGATGGACTAAGGATTGGGGCAAGATGAGCAAAAAATTGCAACGGTATAAATAATAATGTGTTGGCTACAAGCCATGGACTGAATGTCATGGAATAAATGGCTTTCAATTCTTGGCATTGGTGTTATCATCGCAAACTTCGGCCAATTATAGCCCAAGAGCGGTGGCCAATCTTGCGCCAACATTGGAATCATTGGGTCCCAAGCTTGGGCCAAGTGTGACCCAGTGGTAAATTTTCAACTCGGAAATTGGAACGATTTGTCTCGTACTCAGCTCTTTGATGGGACTTTATTCGTAATACTAATGGGGTAGAACCGGACTCTATTTACTATAGTTATTAATTTCCAACCATTTACGAGTG
Source organism: Andricus quercusramuli (assembly GCA_932178445.1). NCBI lineage: Eukaryota > Metazoa > Arthropoda > Insecta > Hymenoptera > Cynipidae > Andricus > Andricus quercusramuli. The sequence continues at coordinate 50,310 of CAKNXH010063589.1, read as the reverse complement.
ATTGACAGAAAGTTGACCATTTTTGACAATGAGATTTTGGAAATGAAAAAACTTTTCAAACAAAGCAAAATATTGAAGGCGCGTTTAATATATGGTGTATCTTTGATTGTGATCATTTCAAGAGCACTGTGCTTCCTCAATAGAAGATTGTTTTGTATTTATTGTATTTTACATTATTATTACACCATTAAGCCAAATCCCTTTAAGGTAAGCGTGTCTCACTTGGTTCTGTCTGGAGGCCAGGGAGTTCATATGAAAAAAGTGGGGAAGGAATTTGTACGAGGCGATAGAAGGTTGGGGGGGGGGGGGGTATAGATTTTTAGATTATTCTATAATTCCATTGCTGTTTATTTAAATTACACCTTCATTCCGCAATACTGCTCCGACCCAGGTCGCTGATCAATCTTTCTAGCAAGCACCCCAGGCGAAGAACTTCACAAAGTCATTATGTAAAGTTCTTCACTCGGGCCCATTAGTATCCGACGTCTTTCGTTTCAGGCGTTACTCAATCCAGTGACAATCTTGATCATGCATTTCTTATCAACTGTTTGTCACCACACTTTTCTGCCCTGTAATACTTCTTCAGCTTCGTTTACGACCATGAATTTCCTCATGAAAGCGCTCGTGTTTCTATGGCTTTGTATATTTCTTCGAATTAGGGTCTCATTCACACATTCCAAAACTTCTTCCCTCGGTCTGCCTCTGGTTACGCTACCATTTACTTCAGCTCGATACATGTTTCGTCAGTTATTTATCTTCCTTTCTCTCAACATGCCCAAACCGTCTAAACGAATTTCATTCACACTTTTAATCTGTGAAACAGATATTTATTATGGAAAAGGGGATTTTATATTGTAAACCCGACAGAAGAGATGGAAAACAGGATTTTGGATTGTAAAGGAAGCCTGAAGGGATGAAAAAGAGGAATTTTTATTGCAAAGGGACTCTAAGAGGATTTCAAACATCGAGAATTTTTGCATTATAAACGTTAAACAAATTGAAAAATCTGTAAAGATCATAATTTCATTTAATCGTACAGGCCTGTTAAATACATCGACCAGTGTTTTTCATCAAAAAGCATGAATCTAGTACTTGCAGTTTTGCTTTATTCCCAAAAGTAAGAAAGTTTTTTCTCACCAACTTACGTTACCAACATTTATAAATTTGTACATATCATAACTTCAGACATGCCCAACTCGAGGAAATTCCCTTCGGGAACACATGTTCCACGTCCATCACTCTTTCTCCTCGAGAGCGGGGGTGGTGGTAAACGCTTGCGAGAATATATCCTTTGTAACCTAAGCTGCACCGTAGATACGAAATATCGTTTGGGGTGCTTGGGGGCGACTGACTTTTCAACATAAAATCTTAATACTAACTAAAGTCCTAATTATTTTATTGCAGCATGTTTACATTTATTTTGAATGAATGCAATTAAGAAGAGAAGTTCACAAAGTGTTTCTTCATTGCACTGCCGAGGTGTCAGCTGCAGTAGGGATCAAAAGCCAGCCCCTTCGGGCCTTGATCAGGGAGTGCGTGGTGGCTGCAGAGGTCGGAATCTGCAGTGCCCCGGGCGAGTTCCAGTCCGTCCGTGTTTTCCGGGACTGGTTAAACGAAGGCTGGGCCCCAGGGAACTGGGGTAGGACTTAGGTCCGAGGGTATACCCGTTCCCAGCTATTTCGGCCCGCCCCTCCACGCACGATGCGCTGGCGAACATACATGGCACCCACAACTTAAAAAAATGTAGAAAAGAAAGAAGAGTCAAGTTTAACACCTGAATTAAAAATCGATCAGATGCTCAAGGAAATGCGGTCCCTGTTGGCCATCATGGCTCAAGCAGCAGAAAAGCAAAGAAAGGTCAACACGGATATCAAAGATGGTATCCCAAAGTTGATAGAAGCTATAGAAGCGATCCAAGAGGAGCGAGAGCCGAGGAAGACTGTGCAAGCTCGCATCCTAACTACAGCAAAGCAGCAGACGCAAAGGAGTCACAGTGCACCGAGGCGAACGTCTGCTAAACGATCAGCAAATATCGTTGACTCGCTGTTTCCGACAGTGGATTTAGAGGAGGAAGACATGAGAGCGGATATTATAACAGATATTTCATTTTTCGAGGCAGAAGAGCTTCGGCAAGCCGTAAGCTCCCTTCAAAACAAGAAGGCACCGGGCCCAGATGGTATCCCATCAGAAGCTCTCAAGGCAGTCGGACGGTACAACCCGACTTTGCTGTTGGACATGTACAACAGCTGCCTTAAAACCGGAAGCTTCCCCAATAGGTGGAAGGAACAGAGGCTGGTACTGATAAGTAAAGGCAAGGGCGATCCGGGCCTTCCGTCATCCTACAGGCCTTTGTGCATGTTGGATACTGCTGGAAAGCTCCTGGAAAAGCTCCTGAAACCTCGCTTGCTGTCAGCTGTACAAGCGGCTGGAGACCTGTCCGACAGACAGTACGGGTTCAGAAAAGGACGCAGCACCATTGAAGCAGCTCAGTGTATAGTGGACGCCGGTATGTCAGCACGACAGGGGAACCACCATTCACGACCAGTAGTGCTATTGGTCACCTTGGACGTCAAGAACGCCTTCAACACGGCAAGATGGAGTGACATCATGGATGCCCTGCAAAACAAGTTTAAGATACCGCAGTATCTCCTCCGGATGGTGAGAAATTACCTGAAGGATAGAGCGCTGCTGTACGACACCAGCGACGGTCTTCGGAAAAAGATGATTACCGCAGGAGCCGCGCAGGGATCTATTCTGGGGCCAGACCTCTGGAATATTTCCTATGATGGTATCCTGCGCATGGAAATGCCGAAGGGCACATCTCTCGTGGGCTATGCAGATGACATTGCGGCGACCATCACGGCGAAGAACTTGGAAGAAGCGCAAATGAAGCTGAACCAGGTTATGCGCAGAGTGTGTCACTGGATGGAAGAGCACGGCCTGAACCTGGCTTTACAGAAGACGGAGATCGTGGTTCTTACGACCAAGAGGATCCAGACGTGCATCAAGCTACAAGTGAGAGGCGAGACGATTGAAACGCAGCAGGCGGCCAAACATCTCAGTATCCATCTAGATACGAAACTCACCTTCTGGGTGCACATACGGAAGGCAGCGGATAAGGCAGCCACAATGACGACTAGCCTCAGCAGACTCATGGCGAATGTTGGCGGACGCAAACCGAGCAAACGCCGGTTATTGATGTCGGTCACCAGGTCTATCCTGTTGTACGGAGCCGAAATATGGGCGGACGCACTCAGGATAGACAAGTATAGAAGACGCATGGCCGGTGTGCAACGAATGGGAGCGCAGCGAGTCGACTGCTCCTACCGCACAGTTTCCGAGCCCGCGGTGCTGGTGATCGCAGGGATAATCCCGATTGACCTGCTAGCGCGCGAAAAAAAGGAGGTTTTCGGGAGGAAAGCGGAAGTGGCGAAAATCGCCGCAAAAGAAGAGGCCAGAGTACACACTATGCATCAGTGGAAAACCAGGTGGGAAAACGACCACAGGGGCAGGTGGACGTTTGCACTGATAAACGACCTCACTGCCTGGATCGGTCGATCACATGGAGAGGTGAACTACTTCCTGATGCAATTTCTGTCGAACCACGGATATTTCCTGGCATACCTGCATAAAATTGGCAAAGCAAGGAGCCCTAATTGTAGGTATTGCGGCTTGTACAGAGATGACGCGTCACATACGTCTTCACCTGTGAAAGATGGATAGACGAAAGGACGATGCTGGAAAGAGACATTGGACGGATCAGCCCAGAAGACATCATCGCCAAAATGCTAAGTAACGAGGAAAGATGGGAGAAAGTAGCTGCTTACGTCGAGACAGTACTACGGCAAAAGAAGAGGGAAGAAAACCTAGTGTTCTTGCAAAATAGTACATCAGAGTAATCGACAGCGGAAATCCACCATGCCCAACCAGGATGTCGAAGGCCGACGAGCCCGATGCGCGATTTTCACCGCGCTGCTGAGGACGGTGCGTACATCTTGATTGGGACATGATGGTGACTGGACTCATGAAGACAAGAAGAGGGAGAATAACCTTAGGGTTCATTCCAACAGCAGCGGACCTGACTGACGTCGGCGAGAACAAACCGGGCACAACCAAGATGCCGAAGGCCGACGAGCCTGTTGCGCGATTTTACCGCGCTGCTGAGGACGATGCGTGCATCTTGTTTGGTCTATGGTTAAGAGGAAGAAGAAGAAGAAGAAGAAGAAGAAGAAGGAGCCCTTTTGAGGATAAGAAAACAGCAACCCCTGAAGTAATGCGAAAGCGGTTTCCGGGGGGATTTCTGCCAAGAAGAAAGGGGGGTGGTTTTTAGTCGGTCGTTGGTAGCATCACTATAATGGTCAAATTAAGATCTTTGTATATTCAATATATTCAGATCATTGTAGTGATGATATCAATATCCCGACACTACCGAGAAGTGCGGATCACTTTTCGGTGTGTGATAGCACATTTTCCACCTCCCTCGTAAAAAAATGGTATAATAATAATAATAATAATTTCATCATTCATCAAGCATCATTCATGAATTACCTGAAGCTATACGCTAGTTCGGACGAGAAACTGCAGCGAGTGATTGATGTTACAAAGCAGTTTTACACTGATATCCACATGGAGTTTGGACTAGATAAATGCCGAACAGTACATTTAACCAAAGGAGAATTAGGGATCGCAGGGATAGACAATGATTTCGTGAATGACATCGAGGCAATGGCTGAGGGCGAGTCATATAAATACCTGGGTATTCTCGAATCTAAGGGTATTCAGCATACGATAGTTAAGAAAAGCCTAACGAATGCCTTCACTGCAAGACTCAGATTGGTTCTGAAGAGTTCTCTTAACTCTGCAAACAAGATCAGGGCAATCAACACCTATGCCATCCCTGTCCTTACGTAATCCTTTGGGCTCATCAAATGGTCGAACACTGACCTCGAACGATTAAACAGAATCATCCGCGTGGAAATGACGAAACACCGAATGCACCACCGTAATTCGGCGAGTGAAAGGGTAGTTCTACCACGACATAGAGGGGGCAGAGGCATTGTAGATGTCAGAAAACTGTGTGAGTCACAAGTTACACAGTTGCGAGACTATTTTAACAGCAAGCGAGATGTTACGCTTTACAACACCATCTGTAAAGCGGATCTTGACTACACGCCCTTGAATTTGTCCTCAGAGGAGGCCTTGAATATCAGGGCAGAAACCATAGAGGAATTAGAAACGCAATGGAGACAGAAAGCCATCCACAGCGAACACCCCAAAACGCTAGATCAATATGAAGTGGATAGTGAGGCATCCAATATTTGGCTGAGAAAGGGACTCCTGTATCCAAAAACGGAAGGATTCGTCATTGCGATTCAGGATAGAGTTGTTAGCACCAGGAATTATCGCAAACACGTGTTACATCAAGACGTGGTTGACCGGTGCCGATTATGTGGAGATACCAACGAATCCATCGAGCACATTATTGATGGTTGTCGCGTAATGGCTCAAAGAGAATATACGCACAGACATAATGATGTGGCGGGCATTGTACATCAACAACTTGCCTTAAACCTAGGACTCTTAACAGAATGGATGTCTTTCTATAGATACATTCCAATGACAGTTTTAGAAAATGAAGATTACATTTTATATTGGGATGTGACTATTAGGGTGGCCCTTATTATTCACTTTTCGAATTTCTCTGCTCTCACCCCCCAGTTTTGTTTGAATGCTAAAAAAAAAACACATTCTCATCGCGCGCTTCGCGCGCGGCTCGCTTCGCTCGCTAGTTTGAGCGCGCCTAGGGCGCGCACCTGTTATATCTCGCGCTTCGCGCTCGATGATATGTTTATCTCGCGCTTCGCGCTCGATAATATATTCACCTCGCGCTACGCGCTCGGACACATTTGCCTGACGCTTTAAGCTCGGTTCATCTTGGTTTTCGCACTTCATGTGCTTACTATTGCGCGCTTCGCGGGCTAATGCTCTCTTAGTTAGTTTCATCGTTATGACCTGCTTTTGGTTTAATTATGTAAACTTTACATAGAAAGAGGAACTAATTTACTTAAGGTTCTATCGACCTTAAGGAATACATTCTCATCAAGACACTCGCACTTCGCGCTCGATATTTCGTTTAAAAATCATGTAAGTCTTGCGCCACGCTCGTTTCTGTTCATCGTTTAATGTAAACTCAAAAGTTTGATCGCGATCACGGCGCACGATTTGGTTGTCGCGGTTCGCAATGACAATATTTTATGTTCAATGTTCTTCAAATAAAAATTATTAAATTTGTATTTGCTTTAAAATGAAGAAGGAAATTCCTTCACTTCAGCGTACATTTCCGTATCTTTCTAATAAAAAATAAATCATACAATCAGAAAGATTTCTTCCAACTATCTGAAAAGGGGCGAAAAAAAGTATCTAAGTTGTTTTTGGAACATATATATGATACATTTTTAAATGATTATTGAAAAATGGACATTTGACAAAAATGGGGGGAGGGGTCAAATTTTACACAAATCTAATACCTTCTCTGGATGAGAATGTAAAAATAGAATAAATTGTTCGTATTTTCAAGTACCATCAACATTAATTATTATTATACCATTAGGCCATTTCCCTTTCGGGGTAGGCGTGATTCGCACGGTTGGAAAATAGTAATGTGGGGAAGGAGATATACATGTTTTAGATTGATCTAGAATTTGCGTGTTATTTATTTAAATAACACGTTCGTCGCGCAACATTGCTCCGACCCAGGTGGCTGATCAATCTCTCTAGTGACCACCCCAAGTAAAGAGCCTCAAAAAATTATTGTGTGTGCGGTCCCCCAGTTGGGCCTATTAGTATCTAAGGTCTTTCGTTTTAAGCGCCATACACTCTACTCACATTCTTTTTATAAACTATTTGTCGCCGCACTTTTCTGTCCTGGCATACTTCTCTACCTTCCTTCACGTCCATGCATTTTTTCATGCGAGCTCTCGTGTTTCTATGGCTTCTTATGTATCTTCGGATATCCCGGTTTCTGTAAATTTTTAATCTTGTTTCGCGTTTGTTTCGTTTGTTTGGTTCTATTTCTTCTCCATCCCCGCTCTAGGCTCATTTTGGAGACTAGAAGGTGATGGTCAGTATTACATTCAGAGCCCCTCATGACTCTTGTATCTTTGACGAGTTCTCTTAGTCTTTCATCCACAATAACGGTGTCAATTATAATGTGGCTATTTTCTTTACGCCAGGTGTAAATGTGGATCATTCTATGTATAAACCAAGTATTTGTAATAAATACGTCCTTTTCTAAGCATAAGCTAACTAACATTTCCCCGTTATAGCTTTTTCTTGTTGGATCCCCAGAATTTTTTAGCACCCTTTCTGTATTAAGGTGGGGGAGGGGGGGGGTGCAAGGAATGGAAACCGAGAGACTCACAATTGGTTGACGTCTTATTCTGTGAAGTTCACCAGCCCTCAGCAGCGTTGTATTAGGTAGAAGTTCCCATGTTTCGATCGGCTAATTCCCGGCCAACCTCTAAACGACAAGCCAATAACTCTGTTTTTTTTTTACGCACAAATTTTGTTTCATCGTCATTTGTCGTATCTTGCATATTTTTGCCGTAAAATTGAATTTTTGGATTTTTAATTATTTTTTGTGCAATAAAAATGTGAATTTTCGATTTTTCGAGAAAATTCAAAAAGTCGTTATGATAATATTGTAGGGCGTTGAAAAAGAAACACTTTTCTTGTCTGGACTTTTTTTCGTATAGTGCGTTGTTTGGCTGAAAATGTGAATTTTCGTTTCTTTTTTTGGATTTTGAAAATGCCGTAACTCTGAAAATTTTGATTTTATCAAAAAATGTCATGAAAATAAATTGTTTACATTTTCGATGACTATAAGCGGCCGTACATATGATTTTCAAATTTTGAAAAACAATGGTCTAAAAAATTTTCAAAATGCTCTCACTTTATGAATTTTTATCCAAAATGGCTGGCTAACGAACTTGACCTTTAGTTTAGGAGACTCAAAGAGTATACCAAAGGAAAATTGAATCGATCAATTCTTTCGAAAGTTATCGTGCTCACAGACAGACAGACATACATACAGACAGACAGACACATTCGTAAAAACCTGTTTTTTGGGTTCAGGGGGTCTCAAAACGTGGACATTTGACAAAAACCGGGGGGGTCAAATTTTACACAAATCTAATACCTTCTCTAGATGAGAATGTAAAAATCTCCAAACTTGAGCAAAATCGGTTAATATTTAGGGGTCGCGCAAAGACCATGAAGTTTCCCATTGATTTAACATTGGGAAAAGTCAGCTTTTTGTAAATCTAATATTTAAACGCGATAATATGTTACAAATAATTCCGTGTTTTAATATATTGTTCAAAACTCATCAGAGAATAAGAATCAATCATGAATTTTGATGTTGAGTATTCTTAAAAAGCAAAGTAGAACATAAAAATATTTCAGATTTCAAAAAATAGCACACAAAAATATTTAAACAAAAAAATTGTTTAAAAAATTGCAATGTGTTTAAACATCTACGATTATTCATAATAAACAAATTAGTACTTAAAAATATTAAAATTTGTCGAAAATTCAGTGATATAAAAGGTTCGCCCGTTTTTTTAGGTAAAATATATTATTGAACAAATACGTATTATTTAAATAATTGTAAAATTATTTAAACAAATTATTGTATTGTTATTATCAATTAAATAACTCATAAAGTCTAGAAAATACGTTCATTTCGCGAGTTAACTGAAAAAAACAAATATTTAAACAAATTAAAAATTGTTTAAACAATTGAATATTAAGGAAGCAAGGTATTGCTCGATCTTTTGAGAGCAAAAGACAAAAAATTCCTTTTGATCTATGCGACGTTTCGTCGGCTTGATTTGCCGACCTCATCAGGCTTGAGAAAAACGTTGACAATTCATTAATTTCTAGTTAGCCGTTTTTGGTTAATGCGTTGTGTGAATCTTAAAATTTCTGTCATAATGACCTGATACGTTCGATCATATTCAGTATCATATTCACGTATGACGTATTCATTATGACAGAAATTTTAAAATTCACACAACGCGTTAACCAAAAACGGCTAACTAGAAATGAATGAATTGTCAACGTTTTTCTCAAGCCTGATGAGGTCGGCAAATCAAGCCGATGAAACGTCGCATAGATAAAAAGGAATTTTTTGTCTTTTACTCTCGAAAGATCGAGCAATACCTTGCTTCCTTACTATACTATGGAGAGTGATAAACCAATTTCTATAATTGAATATTAGTTAACAAATGACTGAATATTCGTAAATTACTGATCAATGAATATTTATTTTTAAACAAACTTTTAAAAGCGTCAATAAACCGCAATATTACGTAAAATTCACATTTGTCACTTATGGGGTTTTCTTTTGGGACCCACTAAGAGTAACTGCCATCTAAAAAAATTTCAATAGCGCCCAGTAGAACCGCGGTAAAACACACCTGTGGCCACGTCTCACAACCGTGAGATGAGTGGTCACAGGGCACGACGAAATCACAACGACAGGCCGGCGAAACACTCGTGTGTCTTGAGGACACGAAGCGACCCAAGGATGACAGATTTCTGCATACATCTCGCAAGTGCCTTGGAATATTTTTGGCACACGGGTATGGCTATAAGGTTCCGAATCAGTGATAGTTTCGCACCTCCGAGAGCACCTATCACAAGGTCAATTATTCCCACCAAATATTTTGGGTACAGTCGTTGCAGCTCTCTTTTAAGGTCTTGATACCTCTCCTCTTTTTTTTCTCATTTCCAACGATGTTGTATTCGAACGGAGCTGAGAATTCGATCACGAATATAGTTCGTTCCTCGAAGTCTTGGAGAACAATGTCAAGCCTCGAGTGCGCAACGGAGATTGCTGCCCGAAAATCGTAGTTCCAGAAAATTTGGCACTTCTCGTTTCGGACAATTGACTCTATATACCTTGGAGCGTTCGGCACGGCAGGATCGGGACCAAAACCGTAAGAGCGACAAAGATGGTAATAAAGTGCTCTTAGAGCGGCATTATGTCTATATATATATATATATATATACGTCGTTCCTGTGTGGGTCGGACCTCCTGATAGTATGTGTTCTAGGTACTCAGCGTGTGCATGACACGCTCCGCACCTATCACTGGAAATTTCTTGACATAATATGCGGTCATGGTATGCTAAGGTGGAAATGACACCGTCCTGGCATGCGAAAATAAAACCCTCTGTACCTGAATTGAGTCCTGATGATTTGAGAAAAGCAAAAGATTGCTCCTTCGACAAGGACTGTTTTTCTACATTTCTGTGAAAGTTTACGTGCACATGCTTGTCGAGTAGCTCTTGGTGAAATTTTCGAACCTCTGCTTTCTTTACTTCGGCTTTTAGACGTGAAGCATCTAGATGGAGTAATGCACTTTCCTCACTTCTGATGTTAAAATTCAGGCCAAGGGTCTCGGTCGCTTGCTCCGCGGCTTTGTAAAGGAACGATCCTTTGCCAATCATCTCGTGGTTCCTGACCATCTTTAAGAGAGGATCTTTGCCATTCGCCACGATGTAAGCTGTACTTTGTACTTAGAACAATTCGGTTATGAAGACACTGGAGATTCAAAAGTCCGCGTCCGCCTTAACGGCGTGAAATGTATAATCGCGGAACTTACGAATTGCTATGCAAGCTTTCGTGCATATGCATGATCTTTCGGGTGGTGACATCAAGGGCTTTGAGCTCGTTCTTCGTTCATTGAACCACCCCAAACGAGTAGAGTAGAACCGGGACGGCAAGCATGTCAGTCGCAGATACCTTGTTCAACGTCGACAGATTGGAAGACCAAATCCATCGAAGAAGATGCTTGTATCTGCTTCGGAGAGACTTCTTCACTGATGTTACGTCCTGAATGCGGCTTTGAGGCACGCCCAGATATGTATAGGCCTCTCCAGTATTAAGATGTCTAATAACACTTATATCCACAAGCTCAGGGTCCTTGGGAACGCCAGTAATCTTTCCTTTCTTCAGATGAATTTTGGCACACTTGTCCAAACCAAAGTTCATCCCAATCTCCCCTGTGTAGTTCTTGACGATATTTATAGCAGTTTGAAGTTTGCTTTTACCAGAGACATAGATCTTCAGATCCTCCATATACAATACATGAGTGACCTTATGCTCGCACTGATTAGTGTCGCCACATCCATGAGAATTTCGTAGTGCGAGAGGTAGAGACAGAAGTGTGATGCAAAAAAGCAAAGGGCTCATGGTATCACCTTGAAAGACGCCCCTCTGGAAGGTGTCGTTGTTCGTTGTCAGACGATAATTCACATCACTTCAAAGGAGAAAGAAAAGAAGGAGAAGTATCAAGAACTTAAGAGAGAGCTGCAATGACTGTACCCAAAGTTTCCGGTGCGAGTAATTGTCCTTGTGATAGGTGCTCTCGGAGGTGCTAAATTATCACTGGTTTGTAACCTTAAAGCCATACCCGCGTGCCAAAAATATGCCAAGGCACTTGCGAGATGGATGCAGAAAGCTGTCATCCTTGGGTCGCTTCGTGTCCTCAAGACACACGAGGGTTTCGCCGGCCTGTCGTTGTGATTTCGTCGTGCCCTGTGACCACCCATCTCACGGATATGGGACGTGGCCGTGGGTGTATTTTACCGCGCTTCTACTGGGGGCTATTGACATTTTCTTTTTAGATGGCAGTTGCTCTTAGTGGTACCCTGCGGTGGTTGTTTAACTTTTTTTTAATTATATACTATATGTTTCTGCTGTCTCACTTTCGGACATGTGCAGGTGCGAAAATTGGGCAATGATCTTCCGTAGCCTTTTTGAAGTTTGCGCTTATTCTTAATATATATGTTGAGTGGACTGATGAGATACAATACATGCTGGACTGCTATTAGGCCAAAGTTACGAACTTGTTCTTTCATATTCTAGGAATGGCTCAGCAATTTTAAATACTCATTATCACTGATGTATTTCGAATGAAAATGTTATAATTATCTTCCATCGCGCCTTCCACGTATGCTTTTCTAAACATAAATAATGTAGTTGACTGTTCTTATATTTTGTTTCTGCACATTGAAAGTATTTACAACTAAATTTTTCGAATGGTACTAATCGCAAAGAAAACTTCTTGCAAACTTTATACATTTTTGTTACCCTCTCTCACCTGCGGAACTTTCCCTTTATTATAGCATTCCTACCGTAAGATGCACTTGACTGCAGTTTAAAAAAATATCCTGCCTCAAAATTACCTGTCCTGATAACACAGCCCCACACAAAAAAATTTAATTTCATATCCCTGAACCAGACCCATGCACTCCTGTTCCCTATGTATTTTTTATCGCTGAATCTGAATCCGAGGTCAAAAAATTCATATACCCCCAAAATTTTTAGCTAGAGCCTAAAAACATCCCTCGAAAAGGGTGAAATGAGATTGAGCTACGATCATAGGTGTTGCATCTTAACCAATCAAATTATACAAATTTTCAAGTGTATACGCATAAAATTGATTTGAAACACCCTTCCCCACCTACCCCCTAACCCAGCTAACCCCTAAAAACCACCTCTATCAAACGACAAGCAGGCTAACCCACCTACCGCTGGAACAGCGAGTTTAGTCGCCTATTTTTTTGAAATAATTATATTCGACACCACAAGCGTGCTAACTCACGTACCCCCTAACACACCTAACCCCTAGAAACCAATCCTACCGAACCGCAGGCAGTAATACTCGGTCAAACGTAATACTAATAAGCTACCCCTAAAGAGTTAAAAGAAACCACTCCTAAGTTCAAAGGACGTGGGTTAGCACGCTTGTGGTGTCAAATGTAATTATTTCAAAAAAATAGGCGACTAAGCTCGCTGTCTCCAGGGGTAGGTGAGTTAGCCTGCTTGTCGTTTGGTAGAGGTAGTTTTTAGGGGTTAGCTGGGTTAGGGGGTAGGTGGGGTAGGTGGGGAGGGTTGTTTTAAATCAATTTTAGGCGCTATACACTTGAAAATTTTTATGATTCGATTGATTAAGATGCAAAAACTATGCTCGTTGCTTAATCTCATTTTCACCCCATTCTAGGGGTGCTTTTTGGCTTCAGCTAAAAATTTTAGATGTATATGAATTGTTCGACCTCGGATTCGGATTCAGCGATAAAAAAATACATAAGGATGCATGGGTCTGGTTCAGGGATATGAATTTTAATTTTTTTGTGGGGCTGTGTAAAATGCAGGTACTTGGACGGTGAAAACTGTAAACGCGAACTTAAACCTTCAAGTCTTAAACTTGAACATATCAATGTAGTAGGCTTAACTTGACTCTTGAATATTATATTTAATACATATAATATTTAATTCAACATATCAGAATTTATTGATACTGAATAGGATTGAGATTTTATAACTATATTTCAATTCTATAACTTACCTTTCTACGTTGCCATAATATAAATAGATTTTTGTACTGCAAAGAGCATCAGCCAACATTTGTGTACATTTGAAATACGATGTAAAAAACGGTGATATTAAAATATTCACTAATGTACAACAAAGAAACACTTTGTGAACTTCTCTTTTCAATTACATTCATTGGAAAGAAATGTAGACATACTGCAATGAAATAATTAAGACTCTAGTTACTATTAAAATTGTATGTTGAAAAGTCAGTCGTCCTCAAGCACCTCAACAGATATTTCGTATCTACGGTGCAGTGTACGTCACAGAGAAGAGATTCTCGCACACGCCTACCACCTCTCCCGCTCTCTACGAGAAAAAGTGGTGGACGTGGAACATGTGTTCCCAAATGGAATTCTTCAAAAAATGTTAAAGATGAAAACTTGTGTATGGAGACAGCTTTAAACACTATATAGAATCATATCAACGAAATACAACCTTGTGTTTGAAAAAACAAAACAGTTTAAATGACCTGCTATTACTGCCAATAGACTAATACAGTGATACAAATTCTTAAAAATTTCGAATTTTTCCAATTACTTTTTGTCATTGTCACGATATTCAATGAATCAACATCATCCTTTCTTCTTAAAAAAGAATGGATTTCAGTAAACTCTATGTATAAAATTTTGTTTTCCTAAATATAATCAAAATTACAAAAAAAGTCACGTCTAAACCTATTTATGAGAAAAATGTAAAATCGAAGTAAAAATATATTCTTATCTGATCCGGCTCTAAACCTAATCAATAATATGCATTATTCAGGACTATATTTCCTCTAAAATGTTTAAGACTCTAGTTCAGCTTGCCCTCGGGTTATCATAAAAAGAGTAATTTTGACACACACACACACACACACGAACACGCGAGCGCCCATGTTAACGCTTTTAAAAAGATATAAAATTTAATTTTTCAGAGAAAAAATCGGCGAGAAACAACAATAGATTTAGGATGAACAATTTTCAAAACAAATTTTGTTTGAAAACCTTATTTCTGGACTCCTGAGGTCAAATTATGTCAAAAAATGAAGTTCAAAAATTGTTATCATTATAATCCTTCCACTATAAGCAAAAAATTAATTATATCCCTACATGGAGTATGAAAATATAAATCTAAGAGAGCAAGGAATGTATTTTTGATGGATATACATTTTTTTTTTAAATTGTCCAATGTGCAACGCTTTGTCTACCTTTTGGATTAAAAAATGAATCCTTGGGATTGAGTGTGTTAGCGTGTTGAATCAAATTCAAAAAGTATATATTTTTTTACCCAAACTGTGAGTGCATACAAGAGAATTTACTTTTTGAGAAAGGTAGCAAGAGTAGGTGCAGGCGCGCATTTTGGCGCGTGGCACTCTCTCCTGGTTCAAAAGCACTACTTTTATCAGTAGTGGCACACGCACACTCGAAGGCCATATGATCGGTACGCGTAGCCACGCCACTTACCGGGCATTCTTGCGTACGATTACCAGTGCCTTCTTGGAGAACTGGTATCATTAAATGTGCATTAAGAGGGCCCGACGTCTGCCAAGTCGGTACGTTAAATGAAGGGTGAGCCATCTCTTCTACTCGGCACGGCAGCCAGGTGGTATAGTGCCCATGAGGCCCAATGTCCGTCCCCGTGAGATTGTAGAATTTGTGGAAGTAGTTGTGGAGGCAGACGCGTGCACGCGTGAAGGTACAGGCAAAGTGAGCCAATGAGGCCCCGAACGAGCTAAGAAGTCCCGAACACCGAGAGAAGTAACAGCACCAACAAAAACATCGACAACCAACCAATACGTCCCAGGTGGGAGGCAGCTGCTAGGCGGATCGGCGCGACTCTCCCGAACACCTGCCCTGCCCTCCTTGTTTTCTTCTTTACCTTATAGTCGCGGACCCGTTTCATGAACTAAGGTCTGAGATGGAGATCCAGTGCCAAAGTGCCGAATTCCGCTACACAAGTATACTTTTAAATGGGGTTTTAGGATCATTGGTAGCAAGAGAGTCTGCGATCAGGTTCAGGTGGAAAGAAACTTTGCAAACCTCAAGTATCAGGTTTAATTTAAATATAACGTAATCTTTATTTTTGGTCACTTGAACTGATTTCATGTGAAGGCAGGACATGGAACCAACAAAATGTTCTTAAGACAAAATAACGAAATTTGACATTCTGAAAATATGTAAAATTGATATTTTGAAGGAACTGTTTCTTTGCGTTGGCTATCTGAATAATCTGCATGGCAGCTGCACTTATTAAACGACAAGTTTGAATATTTCTCAAATAACTGTCTGACGTTTAGCACCAAAGGTTTCTAAATTTATCAAAATTAAAGTTCAAAAAAAGTACCCATGGCATAGTTTTCAAGCTATTCCAATATAAGAGTAACATTTTTTATAACACGTGTATAAAAGCTTCAGTTCAGATCTAACGGAATCTTTATTTTTGGTCACTTTCTCTCCTCAACATATAACACATTGCTTAGATTTGAAATTAGAAAATATTCTAAACGTGAACATTTAAAATCATATCGAAATAGTGTTTCTAAAAAAGCAAGTGATATACGCGGATTGAGGGTGATAATCAGGAAATCTGTGATTCCACAGTTTCGAATTTTTCTTAGAGTATGAGTATGCTGTATGCACAATGCACAGATTAAGTAGATTGCATGCGCGCAATGCAGTATATAGGAAATGGGGATGCAGGCACATTGCACTGTGTACTATTATACATACATATGTGCGTAAATATTGATTCCAGGGAGTACAGTGAAGCCTGCAGCGAGACTGATAGGCGGATATCTATCGACTCTCTCGGGTTGTATGAAACATTCAGTCCTTCATACCATGGCTTCAGTGCGAAAGAGATTCGGAGATGGATAGACTTCGCCCATACCAAGGAAAACTTTAAAATCCGGCTTTGTATCATCAGCTGGCGTTGATTCATCTCTCAGCAGCCGCTTCGGCACCCTGTGAAGAGTTTAGCCTCGGGTTCCGAGACAAACGTTAGCAAACTCTGATGAATATGAGGCCAACCACCAGTGAAGGAAATATTGTATTACAGTTTGGGAAAAAAAGATTTGTGGTTTATACCTTTTGTGGTATCTGTAAGATCACATCAAAACGATTCGGATCTATTGTGTACATTAATATTGGTATTGTTTTTAGACCACCTACTTTTCATCTGTTTTTTAATCTAAATGTTTAATTTACAGACTTGACAAAAATTATTCATTCGCAATCGAATTTGACTGTTTCAAACAATGTCAACTCGACGACTGACAAATCAGTAGAAACTGACTGATCAATTCGATCAATTTTTCTCATTGGTCAATTCCACCACTTTGAATTATCTGATAACTAAATTTTGCTGATCAAATAACTTATTGTGAATATTTTATTTTATAGATTTTTTTAAGAGAATCAGCCAATGTCACGGATAAATCCTGTACGTTTTTGTGATCATTAACAATCATCCATTATGTTGTTAAACATAGGTGCTTCAATGTTATTTTTATGTAGTGGCCACTATTTTTTTGTTTATACATCAAATTACTGTTTAATATCTGTAACGTAGAATTTAACAGTAGAATCAATCAATTACGTTGAACATAAATCAGTCATTTTAAGTGGCTAATCGATTGAGTAATGAATATCGATTGATTCATCTGTTGAAGCGGTCTATTGACAGTATAAATGAATTATTTTTCAGTAGAAACTTGCTTGTTTTATTAATTTGATAAAAATTTGACCTATCCTAATTTATTGAAGCTCTAGTGCTTTAAGGAGTCAGTCGTTTATCCGAAGATAGGAAAGAAACCAAATATAAAATTTTACAGTTTGATTATTTTTCTTTAAACTGTGTTTCTGTATACAGACAACTTCATAAAAGATTTATAACCGCGTAATTCAAGTGTAACCTGGAAATTGAACAGAAAATAGAAGAGCCTGAAGCCTATTTCAAAGATGAGTTTTTTTTATACCAATTTATATTAATTTTGCTAAAGTAAAATTTTTAAAGCTAAAAACTTCACAAGATGCTGAAATTTCTTGATAAAAATTTAGACTATC
>CAKNXH010063589.1:0-27424 GCA_932178445.1 Andricus quercusramuli | reverse complement strand
ATATATATATATATATATATATATATATATATATATATACATATATAAGTTTTTGGTTCCATGCCTAGATGTAGACCTGTCAAGAAAAGGATAAGAGTAAAATTAAGGCGATGGACATGAAACCAATGCGCACAATATGCAGGAAAA
Organism: Andricus quercusramuli; assembly: GCA_932178445.1. Lineage (NCBI taxonomy): Eukaryota > Metazoa > Arthropoda > Insecta > Hymenoptera > Cynipidae > Andricus > Andricus quercusramuli. The sequence continues at coordinate 27,277 of CAKNXH010063589.1, read as the reverse complement.
CACTGATGGACAAAGTGAGAAACATACGGAAGCGCCTATGCGCCACCTTCAGACATGTACATATGCATGTATGCACTGACTTGCGTAAATGACGGTAACGAAGGGATAGCATACAGGTTGCGTTGGCTTTTTCGAAACGTCAGTTTGAACGAAAAGTGGGAGAATAACGAAAAAATATTTTTGGGAAATAGTGAAAAATGATTTGGTGGTAAGGCTGCAATATTTATTTAGTATTCATCATTAAAAACGTTAGTGAGTAACATAACTGTAAGGAGATGATTATAGGTTATTATTTTGTCGCAAATATCCTATGTAGAAATTCAAATTTTTCAAAAAGCTCAAGTCTATTCCAGTTTTCCTCAATTTCAATTGAAATCTTAGACAATTAAAATGTTGTAAAGTCTGATTCGAGAAAACCGACCAAGTCAAATTTTACATAAAACCAATACCTTCTCATTATGAGAATCTAAAAAACGGTTTTGAGTAATGTCGTATGTAACCTGATATGTGAGCTTCTCACCAAAGAATATAGACATCAAAATCACATTTCAATTATAATTTACAGGACATTTTATTCAAAACCCGTCACCATGCCCCATTCTTCCCTACCTTCTATGTATCATAAATGATGTCAACATAAAATAATATTTTCTGTTTCAGGTAAACGCCAAGGATAAAGTGATGCGCCACTTGACAACAAAAGGTACCAGGAAAGTGTGTGTGCGTTCACATTTGACAACAATATTTTCTAATTTATACTTTCTTCGCTCAAAAATATTTCTATCAAAAACTAGTTAAACACGATTTAAAAAAAATCGATTTCAACTTTGATACTATCCCGCGTTATTTACTATTTTTTTAAAAGTGTGTCACATTTTTCCCCTGGCACTACTCCCGTATTCATTCTATATAATTTCTTCAGCCGATTGAGCATGAAAGCTTTAAAAGGTGTTTTATTCTAGAATCTAGATACCTAAGGCTCACCTCATTGCAACGGATGCCAAACAAGAGTAAGAGCTACCTATTATATTTTATTAGAATAGATTCATATTAGGATAGGATGATGGCATGATATCTTGATAAAATATTATAATTTGTATTTGTCATGGCTAGTAGAATCATCTTTCATAATTTTGCTGTTTCATGACGTGGAAAGCGGTTATGAACCTCATTGATTTGAGAGATGGAAGGTATCACGTGACAAGCTGGGAGGGTGCAGTCTGGTCCCTACAGAGTATAGACTACAGACTATAGAGAATATACTATACATTATGTAGAAGTTATACATATACTATAGAGATAGAGCATAGAGCCATAGAGTATAGAGGAATATTAGGTACGCCCTTCTGGTTTGACTCATGCAATATTATCAAAAATATTTTCCCGCGAATTATCTAATAATTCCATCTAAGAGTCAACTCCTACAATTTTGAAATTTCGTTTTGAAAGCTACAATATGGTTCTTCAGTTTTTTTTTTTCATTCACGGAAATAAAAGTTAGTAATTACTGAAAAATCGAATCTAAGTTACGTTAATGTCATGAATTATTGATTGCAGATAACTAATTGTGAGTCTCGATGCAAAAGTTATTTCGTCAGACTTTTTTTCAATCACTTCAATAAATTTAACAAGGCAACAAGTTATTTAACAATTTTGCAAACTTTCGAAGGTTTAACTACTTCAAATTTTGATATGCACCTGATTTCAAAGATTTAAAGAATTTAAAAGAATAGAAGGTGAATAGGTGATGAATAGGTAATGCCCTATTAATTATGGGCATAGCAGGCGTTACTTTAGTCCTTATATATCATCATAATCTTATCATCATAATGTTAAAATTATACAATTCTCATATGCAATTTACGATTCTCAAACTTTTATTAGCCGTGTCAGACAATTTGCAGGTGTAACAATAAAACGCTATATAATACCCAAGTATCGAATGTGTTCCCAGCTGTGATTTCAGTAAATTGTAGGATGTCACATGTGAATCTGAATTGTGTATGTATTAATATTATAGTTACGAGATCGCAATACTGAAAACGCAGAGCATTTTCTGAAGGGAGGCATAGAACATCATTCCTCGTATTTAATTTACCTCTTCTTGTATGTTCGTGCATTTGCAGCCTCTATGCAAATGTAAGATGGGCAATGAATAATATTTAGTGGAGGCTAGCAAGATTAATATTCATGCGAATGCTGCATATCAGCAAGGTACGCACTCCTGTGCATCTTTCCTTACTTGAATTTTCTACATTCCTCGGACCTAACGTGTGGTTCTTCACATCGCTTACTTGCCACTGCCACCAAATAAAAATTACAATCTATGTTTCATTATTATTATTCTTCATTCAAAATCTCTTAATTGACCTCGTTTAAAGAAAAATTATATTATTATACACTAATTTATATTTTTTAACAATTTTACTTATTATATTAAAAGACTCTTTTAAAGAACTATTAGGAGGTGAAGATATAGGGCAACAAAACTACGACATTGAACATAATGCATTAGAAAACCCAATTGAAAAAGTCAGTGTCACTGAGGTCAGAGATATAATTAAGAACTTGAAAAACGGTAAGGCTGCTGGTATAGACAGCATTAGCGCTGAAATGCTTAAATACGGTGGCGAGTACATACCTCACAGGTTGTGCGAATTGATAAATTTATGTTTCGAGACAGGAGAAGTCCCAGACGATTGGAGAAAGGCGATTATTGTACCAATATATAAAAAGGGAGATAAAAGCAACTGCAGTAATTACAGAGGTATCAGCCTACTAAGTACCGCAAGTAAAATATACTCAAAAATACTTATTCGTAGGGTAATGAAAATTACAGAAGAGAAGATATGGGAAGTCCAAAGTGGATTTATGCCAGGAAGATCATGTACAGATCAGATATTTAGCCTAAGACAGATCACAGAAAAAAGCTTGAGAGTAGGAAAGAAAGTTTTCTGTGCATTTATTGACCTAGAAAAAGCATTCGACACGGTAAATAGAAGTAAACTTTGGGAAGTCCTTAAAGAGTATGGAGTGAATGGAGGGCTCCTACAAGCAATAAAAACAATATATGCGGGTAGTAAAGCAAGTGTAAGGGTAAATGGGAAACTGAGTGACTGGTTCGATATTATGCAAGGCGTGAAACAAGGATGCGTTATGTCCTCGTGGCTATTTATCATATTCATGGATAAGTGTCTAAGAACTGCCCTCTTCGACGAAAAAGGTATAGATCTCGAAACCGTCAAAGTACGTGGGTTGGCTTTCGCAGATGACAAGATTGTTATGGCAGAATCAGTCGAAGACTTGCAAAGAATGTTGAATAAACTTAACACAAGCATGAAGAACATGGACCTCAAAATTAACGTGAATAAAACGAAAGTCATGGTTTTTGAGGGAAAAAGTGAGAAAACAATATGCAACATTGTCCTAAATGATGTGAGATTAGAACAAGTTGACAAGTACGTATATCTAGGTAGTCTATTCACTAGCGACGGAAAAATAGATGGGGAATTAGATAGGCGCATAAATAAGGGTAAGCAGGTTATCGGTAGAGCAGGGTCCATCCTCACAAATAAAAACATATCAAAAAAAGCTAAAATGGCCATACATAATTCCATATTCGTACCAACTGTACTATACGGTAGCGAGGCATGGACCTGTCAAGAAAAGGACAGGAGTAAAATCAACGCGATCGGCATGAAACCTCTGCGCATAATATGCGGAAAAACACTGATGGACAAAGTCCGAAACGAGATAATCCTCAAAGAATGTGGTACAGGAGACACGCTAGTTGACATATGGGAAAGAAATCAGTTAAGATGGTTCGGACATCTTGAAAGAATGAAAGATGAACGACTGACGAAGCAAGTATATAAAGGTAAAGTAAATGGCAGAATGCCCAGAGGTAGACCGCCGAAAGAATGGTTAGAATCTGTAAATGAGACATTAATCCGAAGAGACATAAGAAGTCATAGAAACAGAAGAGCTTGCATGAAGAAATGCATGGACGTAAAGGAAGCTAGAGTAGTATGCCAGGACAGAAATGTGTGGCGACAAATAGTTTATAAACAGAGTGACAATAGAGTGAATGATGCCTGAAACAAAGACCTTGGATACTAATGGGCCCAAGTGGGGAACCATACATAACAATTTTGTGAGGCTCCTCACTTGGGGTGATCGCTAGAGAGATTGATCAGCAACCTGGGTCGGAGCAGTGTTGCGGAGTGAACGTGTTATTTGAATAAATAACACGAAAACTCCAGATCAATCTAAAATATCTATACCATAACACATATACCTATATACCTATCTACCTTATACCATATAACGACCTACTTTACACCTATATACCTCTCCCACTACTTTCCAACCGAGCAAGTCACGCCTACCCCGAAAGGGAAATGGCTTAATGGTATAATAATATTCTCACTGTTGAAAGGAACCTACAAAATATTTGTATACAAGAGAAAATAAATATTTGTATAAAAATAATTGTAGAAGCTTTGAAGATAACAATTTTTTTAAGTATATGACCGAATCCATTTCAAATCAGGCAGGTTCTACACTCGATGTTGCAGAATCTCTCAGGGACAAAATATGTTTTTTTTCAGAGGAAATTAGGCGATACGTATTTTTGCGATTTGTGAAAAAAAATTTTTTTACAGAGTTATGCGTATTTGAATTTTTGGCTTTGTTTTTCAAAAAAAAAATTTTTTTTTTTTAAAACTCGTATAACTTTTGACCTAATTTAGATATTTACTATTTCCTTTCAGATTATGGTAGAGTTTACCGCCTTATTTCGAAATCCGCGAGGAAATTAAAAAAATCTTCAAAATTAACCGAATGGCGGCAGTTTTTCTGAAAATGTTAAAAGTCGATTTTCTCAAAAAACCCACACTTATATTTTTTGCCAATTTTTTTTTTGAGTTTGAACTATCATAAGGAAAATACCTTGTGAGTTTAATGCGGGCTAAATAACTTTTGTGGGCAGGAGAATTTTTTTTTCATAAAATCGAATTTTCGCATTTTTCTTGAAAACAACAACAGATACAAAAAAAATTTGACAGAATGGTTTGCACATTCAAAAAAGTTCTACAAAAAGTTCTCTTACGCATTTATGATATCTTGTACCATTTCCGAGAAAAATGGAAAAATTCAATTTTCATAAACAAAAAATTGTCTTCATTCCTGGCTTATGGAAATACCCACCATTTTTGTTAAATATTAAAAAAATATATACGTTCATATGAGGAAAACTCCATGTTAGTTTTACGTGGGCTGAACAATTTTTATCATCAGAAAATTATTTTTCATAAATTCGAATTTGGAAATTTTTTGCTGAAACAATTTAAGTTACAAAATTAATGCCAATACAAGAAATTTTTTGACTGAAAAGTTTTTGTCTGCAATATATTCAAATATATTTCACATTTATCCAGATATTTTCCAACAATGTCCCCGAGAGATTCTGCAACATCGAGTGTAGAACCTGCCTGATTTGAAATGGATTCGGTCGTACACATACATTTTACATAATTACTGTTTGACATTGTTTCATTTGGAACATTTCATTTTACAAATTTCCAAACTTCAAATATATTAAAAATGGAAGAATTAAAATTGTTCAATTTTTAATCATTTTCATTTCTAAAATAGCTCAATTCCAATTGTTTGAATGAAAAGGTTTCATTCTTAATATATACTACCCGTATGGAAAAATGTTCTGGCGCTGGCCTAACCCAGACCAGACCGTCTGATTTCAAGTCGTGACGCTGGCCAGACGGTCTGCCCTTGGTCTGGATCTTGGCTTACTGATCATAGCCAAACCTGGACCAGAGCAGACTGTCAAGGTGTTTAAAAAAAATAGTCTTGTTTTGATGATGTGAATTTCTTATTTTCTACCATTTTAGGCACCCTGTAACTATTTTGAAATATATGTCAAAATTTGCTGATTGAACTTAGAACTTTATTTGTTCTTGGCTCGCTGATCAGTGTCAGTTCTGGGACAGACCAGACCTTCCAGACTAGCCGGTTTAGATAAGGTCAGACCTGGGCCGGACTAGCGCAGTGCAACAGTACAATGGAAATTTTCCAATGGACTTTGCACACACAAAAATTAATTGGTGTACGTTATTTGGGGGGTGTTAAAAAATTACTATTTTTAACAGTTTTCCACCCCTCGCCTTCCTCGTCGTACGTCTTCACACAAACCTTGAACCCCCAGGTTGACATCACGAATACGAAACCTCCGCCTTTTAAGGGTGTTGGTTAAATCCGACTTTGAATTTTTTTCTTGATTATTACGGCACTGACTTCATATATATTTTTCCCCAAGTATTTGAGATCCTGGGATGAATAAAATTGAGAGGAATGAAGCCTTTTGCTGAGGCAAACATTATTTTCACGGAAGTTATAAATTTTTCGACAGGGAGAAATCTGCGGATAGCAAATACAGCATTTGAACGGTGAGAACAGTACGCAAATTTATGTTGTCACTCACAATTCTGACATCACAGAAGCATTTTCAGAGGTCATCTTATATCCGAAGACCCAGAACTTGACGATGGTGAACCTCAATAATTCTGCGAAATACGTCGGGTAATAGAGAAAAAAGGGATAAAAAGATTGAGATGTCCCGTGTATGTGAAGACCATAAGACTGTATTTGTTAGCAGAAAAGCAAACACGATATGCAGGCCAGCTGTCAAATTCGCGCACCGATGCTCTGAAGTCCGAACAAGAACAAGAAATGCCCGCAGAATGACAATGGGTTTGAATTATGGGCCGATAGAGTAAGTAGTGTCAGGGTAATGGTCTATTTTTTGTCTAATTATTTTTTTAATAGATTACCGTGAATATGCATAAATATTATAAAAAGAATAATAAAGAAGTTTAAAAATATATTGTAGGAATACAAAACTTATTAATTTTGACACACAAATATTTTTATTAATCTATTGATTTTTTTAACAATCATTTCATTCATTCATGCATAAACTTCTGGATTTCCGAAATTATAAAAACTAGTTATATGTAAAGTTATGACAATTTTTTCTTGATGAATATGAATATTTTTTGAATAGGGTGCAGCAACACAACCCTTTTTTGTGATAACCTTTTGGAGGGCGGGGGTGCTAAAAAATTCCCACTATCCTCCAATAAATCATCAAGAAAATGAAGAACATGAAGCATTTCTTGTTCTTGTTCGGACTTCAGAGCATCGGAGCGCTAATTTGACAGATGGCCTGCATGTCGTGTTTGCTTTGCTGCTTAGAAAAACATTCTCATGCTCTTCACATACACGGGACATCTCAATTTTTTTACCCTTTTTTCTCCATTTCGCGACGTATTTCGTAAAATTGAGGTTCACCATCATCAAGTTCTGAGTCTTCGGATATAGGATGACCTCTGAAAATGCTTTTGTGATGTCAGAATTGTGAGTGACAAAATAAATTTGCGAACTGTTCTCGCCGTTCAAATGCTGTCCTCTACTATCGGCAGATTTGTCCCTGTCGAAAAATTTATAATTTTCGTGAAACTGATGATTGCCTCAGCAAAAGGCATCATTCCTCTAAATTTTATTGATCCGAGGATCTCGCGAAATCCCGGATATTTGACAAGTTTTCTTTCTCTCGTTCTCAAATACTTGGGGGAAAAATATATATGAAGTCAGTGCCGTAAGAATCAAGAAAAAAATGCAAAGTCGGATATTACCAGCACCCTCAAGTCAAAATTTTTTCTTCGATTCAATTTCATAAACGCTTAAAATAAATTACATGATATAACATTTTAACAGACTTCACAACCCGAATCGCTCTCAAAACATGCAAAATAAGGTGATTTTTCCAGAAAATAGATGAATAAATTATTTTAACTAAAATTAATGTATTGGCACCATATTGAATTTACTATGAAACGCTTCAAATTTGAAGTCGAAAAATATTACATTTTCAACAAAATTTTCAACAAAAAAGATTAAGCTCTAACTAAAAACATTTGAATTTTTAACAAAATAGTTGAACTGTTAAGACAAAAAGACGAATTTTTTACAGGACAGTTTAATTTTTAATCCAAAAGAACGAATTTTCTATCCAAAGAGACAAACGTTCAACAAGACAGTTAAATTCGTAATGAAACAATTGAATTTTCAACACATTAGTTGCATTTTTAACCAAAAAGTTAATTTCCAACCAAATGTTTGAATTTTCTACGAAAATAACTGCATTTCGAACCCAAAAAGATGAACAAATTTAATTTTCAACCAAAACGAAACGTCGCCCATTTTACCAACATATGAGTTTTTGACTCTTTTTGCCTTCATCCATCGAAATTTCTTCTTGAATTAAACTATGGAAGGCGAATTTTTGGTTTCTTCAATGAATGAGAGTCTTGGATCGAAGACAGACTCAACACCACTGCATGATGAGGTTAGCGAACCAATGTCAACGAAACGTTGCACATTTTACCAACATATGAGTTTTTGACTCTTTTTGCCTTCATCCATCGAAATTTCTTCTTGGAAACAAATTAATTTTCAACAGGATTTCCAGAAAAAAATAGATTAGTTAAATTTTCAGTCAGGAAAATTAATTTTCTACAAACAAAAATTTTTGAACATTTAGTTGAATTTTCAACCAAATAGTATAGAATATTTAATTTAAAGAGATCATTTTTAATCAAAATTATAATAGTAGACTTTTAAAATGAAAATAATTAAGTTTCAACGAATAATAGTTGCATTTTATTAGTGGATTCTACTAATTCAGATCGCATTTAAGCGGAAAAACGAGAAAAAGGGCAAGTTTCTTCTAAACAGGGAAAAAGAGGAATACTTTTTAAAAAGAGGCACATAAGGACATAGGGGAAGGAGTGTGAAGTCTGTATTTAGAAGCGTTATTTGTAAAATATAATCACTAATTTGCATTTTTTCAAGCATTTAAAAAAAACTGTTGTTTACATTTATATTTTCCATGTGTAATGTCACATTATGCGTTAACCTCTCTTCCCCCTACGCAGTGGCGGACTGGGTACCTTGGGGCGTCCGCGGGAAGTCGATATGTAGGGGCGCCTTCCTGAAAAGCAAAAACAGATTTTCCACTACACAGCAGTAGTATATATTTAAATACTCGCAATGAGTACTATTATTATGCGAAAAGCTGTTCATTTTGCTATTAATCTCTCCAGAAAAAAATTTATTAATATATTAAAAAATTAATCCGACTCAAGCCGGTTCAATTCGAGCCAAACTTTCAATTCAAATGAATCCGAATAAATCTGAACTCGGATTGACCCACTAATTTATAGAAAAAAGATTTTTAATCCTTTCGTTTACACAATAATATGTTACACCGTTTAAAGCTTTACGAAATAATTTTGAACTATTTCTAATTTGATAAACGCAGATAATCAATACATTGCTGACGCTTCATATAATGAGAAAAAAATCTGTTAGATGCAAGGGAAAACAATTTTTTTTTGCAAAGTTACGAATCCTGGAAGGACAAACAAATTATTCCTCACAAAACTTTTATTTGCTTTGGAAGTATAATTTGGAATTCATGTAAGATGTTATGTGTTGATGATTAACTAGCTTAGGTAGTACAATATGTGTAAGGAGTACCATTTTAATTAAATTCCTTCTGCTTTCTCTTGTTTAATATTAAAAACATTTACATTGTTTAAAAAAATGATCGTAGAGGGCGCCTTACGGGGGGCGCCTGATAGTTGGGCGCCGGCGAGGTTTCCCGCATCCCAACCTATGGCCAGTCTGCCACTGCCCTACGTCACAAATCCCTTTCACCCCCGTTTGGGAAATTTTCTTTTTCTTCATAAACTAGAAAATAAATGAGCATGTAGTATGTAGTAATCAGATAATTGGGAAATTTTCAACTTTATATGTTTTGAATTGGAAATCCTTCACTTTTAAAAGATTTTCAACTACGGATGTTTTAAACTTAAACGGCAGCGCTTGACTCGTTATACTCTGATAGGAGGCCGTTGTACTAAACGAGGTACAATGTTTTTAAGAAGCTTGGCGAGTCGTCCCGAGTATTTAGGACTACTATCGGCGAGAAAATTCGAGTCCTCTGGCTTTGACGTTACAAAAGTAAGTGAAGAAGAAATGGTAGCTCAATGAATGTAAGATAATTGTAAAGTTCAAAATGTTGTACTTTGATGAGCCTGAAACGAATATGCCAAAAAAAATTATTATAGCTTACAGACTCGAAAATCTGTAAAAAAGTAGGGAAATTTGACAACTTTTAAAGACAAAGAATTTTGGAACATAGTTTCTTATTGAAAAAATAATAGGAAAAATCCAAAAAAATTCATGGTGGTACTTTAAACATTTCTAAACAAATCGTCGTTGAAAAAATTCAGAATATAACAAAATCGTTCGTTTTTTGTACATAAATATACAGCTGTACTATCTTCTAATTTTTTCATGGGATCGTCTTCGTCTTTCCTCAGCATGTGCTTCCAAGAAAGACGAGGACGATCCCATGAAAAAAAGCACCCTGCTGGTTTCTTACACTTGCTTTTCAGTATGAAAAACTGTCTTCAAATATCGCGATTTGCACGAAGAGAACAAAAAAGAAGCACATAATTCTACCAAATTGTAAATAATTACAAATAGGTATGTAAGCTATGAAAATTGTTTTGGCACATTCGTTTCAGGCTCATTAACGTACAACATTTTGACCTTTAAAATGATCCTTCATTCATTGAGCTACAATTTTTTCTGCACTTACTTTTTTAACGTCAAAGCCAGATGACTCGAATTTTCTCGTTGATAGTAGTCCGTCCCCTTTTCCAACTCCTATCAATTTTTCAAACACAGCCTTTTGAAAAATGATGGAAAATTGGATTCTGCAATTTATGGATTGAGACGCTGCTAAAAATTTTCGCTTTAGTAACATTAAGATTATGAAGCTGACAATTAAATATATATTAAGTTTGCTTCAAGGTCTGGCGATCACCCTTCACAACAGCTGCTAGTTTACTGTTCGCCAACGTTTGTAATGCTAACATTAATTTACGGGATACCAGAATACACGCACATCAGTACAAAACTGTTATCGAAACAAAACATTCTGAATTATTCAATACCATTTTAAATTGTTTACAAGGTATTGTCTAGTATTACAGAATTTTCCGTTTGGGGCTAATCCTACGAAAATAAACGTCATACCCTGACTAGGGATGTAAGCCATGAAAGGTTTCATTGAAATTTCGAAATTCTCAACGTGAAACATTGAAACATTTCATGACCAAAGTTTCAGTGTTTCTTGAAATATTGGGGGGCAGAGGAAAAATTTACTTTGCGTATGCGCATAACGGTTTTATGTCTAGGGTCAGGTTAGGATTTCTTTGATTTTATTAGCCCCAATGTTTCATGAAACTTTAAATCTCTAACCCTGACCCATTTCCAACTCAACAAGTCAATATAACCTCAAAACAGTCCAAATTTTTCATCTGCTTCATCTTTTTGAAAGTGCAAAATTAAAAGTAAATCACGGTTAATATTAACAATAATATTTATACGCAATACTATCCGCATAGTTATTCGATCAGTTAATCTTATGATAAATTTTGCAATACCAGACACTGCTTATTTGCAAACGCTATTTAATAGCATTATACTTTTACTATTAGAATTAGCTTATATTTTTTCTTTAGAATTGAGGGCATGACATTTTAACTAACATTATGTTTATAAATGTAGCTAGATATGATACTTATATAGATTATAATGTCTTGATTACAAGTTTTAAAACCTTGCTTTATATCCAGGGTAGCCAACCGTCCCGCATTGGTACCTTCTGTCCCGTATTGAAATTTGACCCGCAAAGTGTCCCGGAAAATTGGGGAAGCGTCCCGCATGTCTCGCATTTACTAGGCTTTTTATACAATCTATAAATTTTTGGTAAAAAAATGAATATTCACTACACTCGCACTACAGTCTTTCAAGCTTATTTAGCTTATTTCAAGTTTATAACAGGGCTGATATTGTAACCAAAAAGGTAGGGAGGCCAAGCAAAAAGGCTGGGAGGCCTTAAGTTGGTGACTTGGAGGGGAGGGGGCGAGTTTCATAAACCCTGAAAAAAAGGTGAGGAGGCCGGGCCTCCATGGCCTCCATACAATCTCAGCACTGGTTTATAATACGTGCGCATAAGAAGCATAAAGTTTTTCGTACCATGACCAAGGTAGCCAACTATCTAGACTATCTAGTTTTTCCGTTTATTTCAAAAACCTTTCCATAAAAAAAAAAGTTCTTCAGTGATAAGGTCCAGCCGTCCCGCATTTTGGGTCTATATAGTTGGCTACCTTGATTATATCTGATACTAGAAATGACCTACATTTGCCGCTAAAAGCAGTGTGAGTGAAAGTCCGCCATTTGCATTGCCAAATTTTGACTCGCATATTCTCAAAATGTATTCAATATATTTAAGTGTGAATTATATTCATATTTCATGCAGACTCCTTTTTAATATTTAATGATAATTTAAGCAATAGAATACGCATTGAGTTTTTTATGCGATTATTGATAGGTTTGCACAATTGCCTTCAGGAATCGCTCAACCTTTTACTACTTAGAGACAAACTATAGAGATTTTAGTTTTTTTACACTCAAAAAAATGATTTGGTTCACCCAAAGCTATTTTTGGTTGTTTTAACCAATTTTTTTGGTAGATGGAGTATTTGTATGATTAAAAAAATGTTTGTCGGGTCAATCAAATGTTTTGTTGCATCAACAAAAATTGGTTTGATTCAACCAAATTTTCATGTATATCCAAGAGATCGCTCTTCTATAGTGTTCTATAATCTATATATTTAATAACCCAAGAGTATACCTGCGAGCACATTTTTCATTGCCGGGTATAAAATCCATTTTTCTCAGTGTATAACACATCACTCTTTACATATTTGGTATTATAAGTCGGTTCCTTATGAAGTATTTGAAGCTATAGATTTTTGTGTCAGTTTCTGGGAACATCAGCGCCCTCAACTTTTTAGCACCTTTTTATTTGGTCTCTCCGAAATGAAATCTTGTAATTTGAAGACATTTTTTCTCTTTTTTTTTGCACAACATTTTGCAGTTAAAAATTTCATTATAAGTTTTTCAGAATCTCTTGAAGGCATGATATTTCTTTAAACATTTTTTATGACGAAATCTGATGGTCAGCGTTTTTCAAAATGTCCCGATGGCACGAATTTGTTCTTTTCGAAGATCCTTTAAAGTTTTTGTGTTGCATACATTGAATTATTACAAAAACAACAAAAAATAAGAATCGTAAAGAACATTCTAAATCTCGTAAGTTACGCCATTGATGATGCCTGGTGGAACTCCTTTTTTTTAACATCAGTTTTGGTAATTTGTCAAAAATATTTTTCCTCAGTTCGAGCGAGTTTAGCTTTAGACGCTGGTCATTATCTTCTGACAAGTGGTGGACGACGCCCTCGGAAATTGCTGGTTCTTCCGAAGGCCGCGTGCTGGGATTCAAAAATTTTCGGGGGTCTCCTTTGCTCTCGGTTCTCATTCCCAGCTTCCTTTCTGCGAGCCTTTGTTCATCGCCAGGTGAATCAGGTATACGTTCTGGCAAATCGACCAGGTAGGTGCAACCCAACCTCGAACACCAAAGACTAATTCGACCTATCTCCTCACTATTTCATGGCTCTCTTGAATCTTAAATACACTTCTTTGAGATTTATGGCCATGGAAAGTGCAAGTCATCCATGCATTGAGTTCAGTTTTAGACTGACTGAGACCGAACTATGAAGAAAATTCTTTAGAATGAATACTAGCTGCAGTTATTTTAACTATATGTACATATGTAAATTGCTGCAACTAAATGAAGCAGTTAAAGTGACTGCACAAGCAAAGTAACATCTTCCATATAGTTTCTTTACTATAAAAAACAGTAATATTTGCTACTTTTCGCAGTTTGTTTGTCTACTCATTATATAACCATTTCAACTATACTTGCGAGAGTCTTCAGAAAAGTAGATACAGTTATATCATAGATAATTCAGTGTGCAAATGTTATTGTACAATTATACATCAATCTTGACAATACCTAAATTATTCGCTATTTTAAGTTTCTCTCCGAATCACGTTAGAACTTAGAATAAATTACAAAAGATTCCAAAAAGGATGTAATTTGAGAAAATACCTATGCATATTTTATGTAACAAATAAAGTTTGACCAATAATTACCCCAAACTTGGAGTCTGATTTTCACACCGTCATAAATTTATAGAATTCTTTTTTAGCATAAAATTTCATAAATTTTCTTAATATATTCGACAAAATATTATACTTACCATAGTGATATAAAAAACTATTCATAATATGTATGTTTCTTGACAAAGCACGAATACTCGAATAGATAACAGAGAAAAATTCATAGTTTGCTCTATAATTATCCCATGATTATTGAATATTAATAATTATCACAAATATTATTATATTATTTAAATAAAAAAGTTCTTTAGGATCCAAAATTTAACTCTAATGATAACATTCTTTGAAACTAAAAAAATTGAAGATAAAAAACGACTAAATTCGAACAATCACTGTACATGCAAATGAAGCGTCGGCTGTTGCATGTTGGGTTAATTTATGGTTTCAAGTTTAAAAAAATACTTTCATGGGTCTAAGTTCTCTTTACACGCCATGTAGTTGTCGTGCCAAAAATCAGGTTTCCGAAAAAAAAAGTTTTCTATGATTTTGAGAATTTGAATGATATTACTTGGGGTGATCGCTATAGACTATAGAGAGATAGATTAGCAACTTGGGTCGGAGCAGTGTTGCTTGAACAAACGTGTTATTTAAATAAATAACACGAAAATTCTATATCAATCTAAAAAATCTATACCTCCTTCCCAACACTACTTTTTTCCAACCGAGCAAGTCACGCCTACCCCGAAAGGGAAATGGCTTAATGGTATAATAATAACAATCAGGCATTTCCTTTAAAAGAAAAAAAAAAAACATTTCCTATGGAAAAAGTTTAAAACTTGAAAAAATAATTATTTTAGCAATAGTTTTTGCAATTAAACTTTTTCTTATTGTAGCTTCTTACCAATTTGAAAAAATGGTTGACTTTTCATGAATCATAGTCCTCTTTTCTGAAAAACATTTCCTACAACTCTGTTTCCTGTGTTGAAAATAAGTAAATAATTTTCAAATGTACAGT
This sequence comes from Andricus quercusramuli, assembly GCA_932178445.1. Taxonomy (NCBI): domain Eukaryota; kingdom Metazoa; phylum Arthropoda; class Insecta; order Hymenoptera; family Cynipidae; genus Andricus; species Andricus quercusramuli. Next base: position 12,081 of record CAKNXH010063589.1, on the reverse strand, counting down.
ACCGTTCAGGAATATGAGGACACCTGAAAAATTAGCAGTTAAAAATATGCCATTTTTCATGATTCAACTTCAATTCCTGGCAAAATCTAGGAGAACTAGAAACTGTAAAAATGTTTGCTGGTTTTCGAATTCTCATAAAAAATGTATGGGAATGCGCAATATGAAAATCGCTCGGTCAAGCGGCGTCTCCTGTCTTTCGTCTCTATTTTTCATGCATTGAAGAACGACCGAAGGTCGAGCACCGGTAGACCTAGTGATTTTTGTCTTGCGAACGCCTCTACATGTTTAAAATGATTTTTCGAGAACCCTTGAATATTTTTGCCGTTTCTTGGTCTCATTCTGAGGAAAACATTACATATTTAATATAATTGCTTTAGGAAAGTTTTTAAAAATAAGTTTGAATGGAGTGAACATAATCTGTTTTCACGTTTATTATTTAAAACGTGTTTAAAAAGTATGAAGAAAGGCCCGAAAAGTTGTTCAAAATGCTTAGAGTTTCACTAAAACTGGGATTTGCAATGTGTGGCAGTGCGAATGTGCTAAAAGTCGACATTTGGATGGTCACAACCTTTTTCGCCAGCTGTCAGCTGGATACTTCGTTAGTCAATGGAGCCACTGCATACCATTATTCTGATTGGTTCCGCACTTTGCAGGATGTGACGTGTCAAGATCACAGAGTTGTTCGAATAGGGTTTTGGATACTTTTTAAACAATTTCTTTCTTATAAATCAAGCATTTAAATTAATTTTCAAATCTAATAAAAGTTTCAGAATTATCTGCAGTATTTGAGAAATATATAAAATTCATGCATCAACCCTATAAGCCTGGTATTTCTCACATGCTAACTCAGTCTTTATTTATCAAAAATTAGTAGCGGATTTCCCATATAGGCTACATAGGCTGGAGCCTAGGGTGGCACAATTTGGGGGGGCGGGGCCGCAGAATTTTACTGTGAAAAATTTCGGATTATTTCTCAATGGATATAGTCTGAGCGAGGTGAAAAAAATGGTCATGAAGATTGACTGAAAATATTAATTTTTTATTTAACCCACCTATGTAATTTATTGAGTAATTTAAAGCATTACATAATTCATCTGTTGAGTTTTAATTTTTCAAACAAACAAAGAAAATTGCTACAGGGTATGCAATATCTGAGATTACTGTGGATTCAAAATCGAGTAGTTGATTACTGTTAGCCTAAGTGCGGCAAATTTCTGTTAGCCTGAGGGCGGCAAATTTTTGTTAGCCTAGGGGCGGCAAATACCTAAATCCACCACTGTCATTTGACGCGAAATTTAATAACCATTCCAAATATCTGTGCATGTTTTTGATAGCTAGTTCTTCAGGTGTCCTTATCCTCCTGGACTGTGCAGTAGATATTTGTTTGAACACATGTTTCTTACAAGAAAATTGTTTTAACGATTTCAGTCATACAAAAATTTATTTTCAAAATTCGAAACAGTAGAGTTGCAGAGAATATTTTTCTCGATAAATAAGCCATCATTTATTAAAATCCATCCATTTTTTGAATCATTTTTTATTTTTGAAATGACATATTGTCAATAATATTAGGTTGATTCTTGTAATCATAGAAAAACTTTTTCTTCAGAAATATAATTTTTGGCCCATCATAATTTTAAAAAGAAACTTTGGCTGCATTTCTGTCATTATTTTATTTAATAATTGAAATTTGGAATAGTGTACATACGGTGGAAGATTTTCATTTGAAATTGTTTAAATGAGAAGCCTTCGATAGGCTCAAAAAAATTTATTTGTTTTTCAACTTTAAATTAATATATAAAAATAGATATTCTCTTCTCTGATTGGTAGAAGTGATTCAATAACACGAGGTCACTGTTATATTAAAAATATTACAAATTTATTTTTCAATTTTCTCCGTAATAACGTATTTAAATCAGATTTTGTTCACCAGTGTAAATAGTACGTAATTTATTATTATTATCATTACTTCTGGGTTGAGACCTTAGGAGCCCCTGACGCTTGGGTAATCCCGTTGCGTCCCCTTGTGAGCCTAAGCGTGACCCCATAGCCCTCTCCATGAGGAGAGGACCGCAGCCACGCTATTGGCTGATATCCCTGACTCACTGATAAAGTAATTATCTGTGAGTGTTAGACGTTTTCCCGCAATCGCAGGGCAGTAACAAAGGATGTGAGTAGATGTCTCATTATCCTTTACGCACAGACGAGAGAGGGGACTTTCTGCAAGCCCTATCTTATGTCTGTGATATCCTAACTTCCCATGTCCTATGAATAGTACTGTTAGGACTTTGATTTCATTCCTCCCGAGCTTCAGTATTTCCCTAGCTCGGTTGGAGTTAAGCTTTGAGCCCAAGAGTGTTTTGGCCTGTCTGCAACCAGAGACCAAGTCCCACTCATTCTGATGTTCCGCAGTCAGCCAACTGTTAATTACTTCAGTGACTGACCTGCTGGAAATACCTACCACTGGCTCGGGTCCAGCAAAATTCCTTCCTGCTGCTAGATTGGCTAGCCTATCCGATATCTCATTGCCCTTGATACCACTGTGTCCAGGGATCCATAGCAGAGTGATTCGGTTTTCGGTCGCTAACGTATTTAGTGCCTCAAAGCATTCCCATACTAATAGCGACGTAGTCATTGTTCCATTCAAGGCCAATATAGCAGCCCTGCTGTCTGAGCAGATACGAATGTTCCTTTTATTGCCGTGCTCCCTTGCCTTGTAGACACACTGGAGCATGGTCATAATCTCAGATTGTAGAACTGTGGCATAGGAACCCATCTCAATTGTGAAGCGCATTCCATTCATTCTACGATATACGCCGGCTCCTGCATTCTCCTGGTTCCTGGAGCCACCTGTAAACCAGTTGTCTCCATCACAGGGCAGGTATGCGTCGCCGTTAACCCATTCCTCCTTCGTGGATAGACTAACTCGATACTTCTTGTCGAAGAGGTGGCGAGTGACCATTTTGTCTCTGGGCATATTCAGGGTCGGCCTTCTCGCGATCTCGACTGGGATCTTCACTGCTGTCGAGATCCTCCCGTCATTCACCAAATTCAGCCTCCAGGCCGCCTTCGCAGCCACGGCCTTGATGGTAAGATGGAGGGGCTTTAAGCCTATTAGTTACCCCAGTGCCATCGTGGGTGTCGACTTCGAGGCTCCAGTGACGCCTCTCAAGATCAGTCCCCTGATCCTTTTCAGTCGAGACTTCACAGTGGACAGCTCGACCCTGCTCTACCAGACTACCGCCGCATAGGTTAACCTGGGTCGCAGGATCGCTGTATAAATCCACATAAGTGTCTCCGGTTTCAAGCCCCAGATTTTCCCTATGGCTCTCCTACAGAGCCATAGGGTCGCTACTAGCTTCTTCCACTTGTTTTCCAGGTGCTCATTCCATGACAGCTTCTTATCCAGAATTATTCCTAGATATTTAGCTCGTTCTTTGATTTCCAGTTGTTGTCCTCCAAGTTTCAATGTACTCGTAGTTCCCCACTTGTATCTTCTGGTGAAAACAACCGCATCTGTCTTACTGGGATTAACCGATAATCGAGTTTTCTTGCACCAAGAATCTACTATCATCAGTGCTTGCTGCATTACTCCGAAGAGCACATCCAGATGCTGACCGCGCATGATAAACAATATATCGTCCGCATAGCCTATGACGTTAAGGCCCGGACTCGAGAGTAGATGAAGTAATTCATTCACTACCAGGCACCACAGAAAGGGCGATAAAACTCCCCCCTGTGGGCATCCCGAGTTAATGGTTCCATTTAGAGTGACATCATCCTTAGTCGTGGTTAGATTCCTGTTGGCCAACATGTGACACGTCCATTCCACGACTGCAGTAGACATACGATGTGTAATCATGACCGCCCTGATCACCTCTCCGGAGGTGTTATTAAAGGCTCCTTCGATGTCCATAAAGGTTCCAATCGCAAGGCCTTTCTCCTTTAGTTGACCTTAAATTAGGTTCACTGCTTTGATTAGGGCCGTCCCCGTCGAGTGACCAGCCCTCTAGGCGTGTTGCTCTTTGTGGAGCGGTCTGCTTGACAAGACCTTATCGCGGATATATCTATCCACAAGTCTTTCTACTGTTTTTAATAGGAAAGAAGCTAGGCTGATGGGCCGGAAATCCGTGGGTGGAGTATAACCGATCCTACCTGCCTTCGGAATGAAGACTACACTCGTACCCCTCCATGCCGTCGGGACATATCCCAGCGTTAAACTAGCCCTAGCAAGTCTCACTAGCGGCCATATGATGATATATCCAGCCCTCTTACAGAGGGCTGGATATATTCCATCTAGGCCAGGAGACTTGTGAGGACTGAAGGATTTCAGAGCCCATCTGACCCTGGCAGGAGTGACAATCTCGTTGGCCAGCCGTCGTTTGGGGTACAGTTGGGCTACATGTGACTTTGCTTGCCTCTGATTTTCCGCCCCCCTTCTCCAGACCTTGAAAAGCTTGGAAAATATGCCCTGATCAGATGGGCCAAGGTATCCCCGTCCGACTCTGAGTATCCCCCTCCGGGCAATTTCAGAGTGCCGAGAATAGCGTCCGGATTTCGAGAAAGCAGCCTGTCCAGTCTAGCCGCCTCAGCTCCCTTCTCGATGTCTGTGCAAAAGTAAGTCCAGCTCTCCTGCTTTGCCTTACGTATTGCACCTTTGTATTCGTTCCTCATCCTTGTGAATGACGTCCATAGTTCCTTAGTTTTGCCAGTACTGGCACGTTTGAACCTCTCTGGTTACCCTGCGAAGCTCTTCGAGTTTCCCATTCCACCAGTATGTCTCCCCAGCCTTTCGGACTCTTGTAGGTTGACAATTACTTTCGTAAGTAGCTTTGATGGCTTCCGTGAAAGTTTCGGCTGCCATCTCCAGGGTGTCCACGTCTTAAACTGATCTGGTAACCTCTGAGAGTGCACATCTTAGTTCCGTGGGAAACTGATCCCAGTCCGTTTTTCTTGGATTTCTGACCCACTTAGGGCCAGCGGGTACAACGGATTCCAACACGAACTCTATCTGTGAGTGATCTGAGAGAGAAGGTTCATCTGAAACCCTCCACTTCTTGATACTATCCCTAAAACTACTGGTGCAGAGACTGATGTCAATGACTTCCTCTCTGACCGAATTACGGAACGTCGGAGTGTTCCCCGTGTTAAGAATATCTAAATCAGTGGTGATTAGGTATTCCAGTAGGTCATTACCTCTTGAGTTGACGTCCGTGCTACCTCACAAAGTATGGTGGGAATTAGCGTCGCACCCTAACAGAAGAGGAATACTTCTTACCTTGCAATATTGCACCAGTGTACGTACCTCCACTGATGGGTTAGTATCGCTGTCATAAGGAAAATAAGCTGATCCCAGAACTAGCCTCCTTATTCCTTTGAGATCCATGGCTATCACCATCAGGTTCCTCGAACATAGTTCAACCAGCTGGACAGCGCTAACTCCCTTCGTCAGTATGCATGCCCTTGGTTTGGCCGCCTTGGGTTCCCTGTAACAAAAAAGACCAGCCCCCCCTAATCCCCTAATGGTACCTCGAACTAACCATGGTTCTTGGATTAGCGAGATACCTGTATGCCTCGCAGCCATGCCCCTCTGCAAAACTGCAGAGGCGCCTTTGCTGTGATGCAAGTTAATCTGGGTAATGGTTGGACCAGGAGCAGTCATTTACGTCTGCTCCCGATCTTCCTGCGTCGCAACAGGCTCCTCCTGTCCCTGGCCGGTAACCCTAAAGTTAACCTGTCCAAAGTGATAGAAGGGCCTGTTGTTGAGGGCCGAAAGGGCCCTCGTTTGGGACTCAGGAATATACACGACTAGTAGATGCCTAGTGCCTCCTAGTGTGTCCCCTTTTTGAGGCTTTTCGTACCTGACAGTTCGCCAGGACGCTGTCTTCAGTGAGGGGTTGAATCCCTCCAACTGATGGATCACCTCAGACGGGTCTTCCGGTTTGCCCGGGAACCACGCCGTAGCTCTCACCATGTTTTGGATCAACTCAACCCCACCCACCTTAAGGGACGCACCCTCCCACGACTCTGTCTCGACCACCGCTATGAGAAGCCAAGCTTTAGCCGCTGGGTCGGCTGCCACAAATACAAAGACCCCTCCTCTGCAGAAGGAGGTCACAAATTTTTGCCATTGATCTAGGGACACTTTTCCGAGCGCCCTCCAGGTAGCCTCCCTGAAAATCTCAAACTGCTCCACCGTGAGCAGTGAGTCAGGGTAGTTGGTGTCAGCCACCACCACCGTCAAAGGATTGATTCTCTGAGCGACCGTCAGTCCAGCCCCCGACGATTCTTTGTTCGTCGGCTGTTGGGCCGCTTTGTGCCTATTCACAGCCCCCCCCCCCCCCCGGCGTAGTTCTCTCTGAGCCCCTACCTCTCTTCTGGGCCTGAGTGCTGGATGTCAGCCCTTTAGCTGCCGACGCTCCACCTCCCGCAGCTGCTTCCCTAGCCTTCGCCTTTTTCCTCCTCACTCTCCTTTTCAGGGAGCCTTTGGTGCTATTTTTCTTTTTGGAGGACTGATTGGCCTCTCCCAATACCATAGCCTCGTTCAGAGGGATCTGAGGGAGCTGAGGGCACAGCCGTCAACTAAACTTGGCTTACCGGAGAGACAGATAGGGGGGTAAGGGTTATTTTGGGCCCGCCAAGGCCCAACCCCTCACCCTCCTCCGCCACCTCCCTTCTTCCTCCTCCTCCTTTTCCATTATTAGTATGCATGTCCATATTGATCCCACGAGAAGCTAGGCAAGTAAAGGTCCGCCCCTGCAGAGCCCCGCATGCGGGTGTAAGACTGCAGTTACTCGGGGAGATCGTCCGGTGTCCCCGAGAGGCCATTAAGACACCTTCGTAACCCTTAGGTGCCAAAGTGCCATGAGCACGATCGCTCTACCCCCACAGCTTAGGGGGGTGGCCACATTGAGTGAGATACTCAATGTACAAATATCCGCTTGTAAACCACCATAAAAAAAACGGAGGGCTGTTCTTAGTCGCTATGCGGGCCGCAGGTCATTCCTGTCCCGATTACGAAACTGTAAGCTGGTCCGGGTAGGGCCTTGACCCAGGGATCCAGGAACCCCGTGTTAGCTAGGCTCTTTCACCCTTTTACCATACCATAATCACACATGCCGGGAGAGTCCGTTTATAGGGATCCTTTCATTCATATCCATACGCATGCAGGCCGAGGTCCTTTTGACCCCCATGTCCCACATGCTTAAGCCTCCCCACCTACTACAAGGTGTTACAGCCCCCAGGGGAGGTAATTTATTATTGAAAAATACGATTGCTGTAAATCATGCAACGACATTTTACAAATTTTGGATACGTACAGGGGAAAAATTTTACGGTCTTACAGAAATTTTTATTTAAATTATGAAAATCGATTCAATGTGAAGGCATCATGAAACCGAAAAAATTTATTTTGACATTCAGATCAAATTCGGACAAATCGGGTCCCCGCTATTAAGATAAGTTCGCGATAATTTTAGATTTAAGTATAGGTTGTTGACGTAGAGAAAGTTTTCATCAACATCATTTTTAAATTTAAGATTTATATTCATTTAAACAAATTTTTTTAATCTTTGTTTTTAAGAGACAAAGTTGACACGTCCCTTGTTCAGTAACTGGGTACCTGGTAACCATGTAAGCTGATCATTGTATCTCAATGTGTAGTCCAGAAAAAACTGGAGAAAAGCAGTGAGGCGAATTAAATTATTTCTGTGACCAATCACATCAGCCCTCCACGGGGCGTTGGAAAGGGGTAGGGGTTTAAACTACATTATTTTTGTGACAAATTACAGGATGTCTCTCCGCATTCTCATCAATTTTTTCTGGACTTCAAATTTTTATACCACATGAGAGATGCTGCAATGTGACTTGTTACGAATATGACTAACCGCAAATGTGACTCGCTTCATATGTGCCTTCGTATCATTCGAAATGAGAGTTGCCGCAATACGAGACTTGCTGTAATGCTAGTTGCCGCAATGCGTGACTTGCTGCAATGCTAGTTGCCGCAAGTGTCACTTGTCACAATTGTAACCTGCCGTAATGTGACTTCCCGTATTGTGAATTGTCGCAAATCTGAATCGCCACATATATGACTTGCCGCATTTTTGGCAATATTTTGTGGACTTCATATTTTCTGAAATGAGAGTGCTGCAATGTTACTTGCCACAAATGTGACTTTCCACAATTGTGACATGCTATAATGTAACTTTCCGTAGTGTGACTTGCCGCAAATGTGACTTCCGCAATGTAACTTGCCGTAAATTTCACTCGCCGCATATGCGACTTGCTGCATTTTTTCCAATTTTTTGTGGACTTCATATTTTTTTTAGTGAGAGTTGTTGTGAAATGACAGTTGTTACAATGTGACTTACCACAATGTGACTTGCTGGGGGTTGGTATGACTTTACCCCTATATATCATAACAATCAACTATATACGTCAAAATTAATGAAAATAAATAAATTTTTCATCACGCATGCCGCGTGCGTTCTACAATGATCGCACGCTGCTCCGTGTTTTAGAAGAAATATCGCACGCTCCACCGTGTTTTAGTAAGAAAAATCACACGTTTCGCCGTGTTTCCACGAAACAAACGCAACTAACCTTCTACTAACTTCAACGTTATCATCTTCAAAATGTCAACAACAGTTTGTTTTGTGTCGTGGATGCAAGAAGTAAGTATACAAAAATGACAAATAATATTGATATGATTAATATGAATATTCATATTGATTATATGTAATCATAATCAAATAAAAACGTATTAGATCTAAATATCATACTTAAATATGCCCACAGCAGGTTTCAGGTGAGGTGCGTTTGTTTCGTGAAAACGCGGCCAATTCTCCATCGGTACCTGAAATTATCTTTTTGATTGGGGTGTTTTCCTCTCAGGGCTCCGCCCCACCCCACCCAACCCCCTCCCCCACCGACGATATTCCGCACGGGCCAAGCGAGTGCGGATAAAATACGAAGAATGCATATTCCTCACATTCGTGATGAAAAATAGTGTGTACAACTCGTGTGGTATTTCATAATGCTTGCTGTAAGGCTTAATTATTGAATTGAAAGTTAATAGCCATGTTTTAATAATATTTTAAAGACTAGTGTTTAATGTTTAGATTGAAATAAAAAGGGACACTGTTTCTCTGTCTGTCATAACAATTTTTCGAAGCTTGCAGAAGGTATGCAACGTGAATTGTACCTGATTTATATGTGTAAATAATATCCTTACAGATTGCCAAGAAAGCCGGTAAATTCTGAAGTATTTGAAACTCAAAGATCAAGTCATATATTGACGCCTCCATTCAATATGAGTCCATCTGCTAACAGCGCCATGTATGAGACTATGTGTCGTGCATAATTATAGGGAAAAGTCTCATATACATACAAGGTGCTGTCAGCAGATAGACTCATATTGAATGGAGGCATCGATATATTGTGAAATGTAAGTTTATAGCTTTTTATATGTTTTTTTTCATGTCATTTCGAGAAAAGTTGAAAGTTTTATTTTTCGAATATTATTTTTGGTGAGAATACATTTTTATAAAGTTTTAATTTTGATTGAAATACGGATTTTTAATTCTTATAAATTTCGATGACAAATAGAATATTTCGGACAAATAAAATTTGAAGAATGAGAAAAAATCTGCCTCAGCCCGTGTTTGAGCGTTGATCAGCCACTTAATTGCTAGTGGAGTGTATTGGAGTTCAAATAACCACACCCAAATTTTACTTGCAAAGGAAAGAGTTTATTCTATGACATAAAAAACCTCCACTTGAATAGTGGAGGAAAAAGCCCAAATTCAAATAGTGATCAGAAAAGTAAGTCAGCAATTACAGAACTTATGAGAGAATGTCCAACTATTGGGATGCCAACCAGTCCGACTCACTTCAATCCACACAATGGCAAACAGATAGAATCCAACACGAGACTCGTTCACACTGCATCCAACACGAGACTCGTTCACACTTAATCCAACAAGAGACTCGTTTACACTGCATCCAACACGAGACTCATTCACACTGAATCCAACACGAGACTCGTTCACACTGAATCCAACACGAGACTTGTACACACTGAATCCAACACGAGACTTGTTCACACTGAATCCAACACGAGACTCGTTCACAGTCGCAAAATGGAACCTCTCACCACGAAGGCTTAACTTGAACTGAGCTGAACTTTTAAGAAGAATATTAATTATAAAGTGAAAACCAATTTCTTACTCAATTACATATAAAGTCGTGAGAAAAGGTTCCATTCTACCTGCTCGGCGCTGACCTTCAAGCTACGCGCAGAGCTTTCAGTTTTATTTCAGGTGCAGCCTCTTTTTCGAAAATGAATCAAGTAACAAAAGAAAAATGAACTAAGTCTAACTCTCCACAGTTTCAGATGACGGTAAAAAGCAGCCAAAAAGCCCGCCCGCCTTCGTCCGCAGGACGAAAATATAAACTAGAGATTTGAATGTTAGATACACGCTATAACAATGAGTAGTACACAAGAATACAGCCTAGCGATCCGACCAGCCTGACTATGAAGTCGCAGCACTTGGTGATGGTAGAGAGAGAGAGCGAGAGAGAGGACAGAAATTCGCGATGTGACGACGTAGTGTATTAGTGGCCGTTTTTACTGTAGCCACCCTTAGAATATTGTTAGAGTCAGGATGAACCTCAACAACGCATCCCAAAGGCCACCTCGAGGGTGGATATCGTTCGTCCGTAACAAGGACCAGCTGACCCACAGCGAAGTTTTCGGATGGACTGCGCCACTTGTTTCGCTCCTGAAGGTGTTGGAGGTATTCCAGGGACAAGCGTTTCCAAAAGTTGTCACGGACACGTTGAAGAAGTTGGAAACGACTCAGGCATTCTCAGGTATTTCGGGAATTCTAGCGTCAGGAAGGAGGCTCATATTGCTGCCAATCAAAAAATGAGCCGGGGTTAACACCGTGAGGTTTTCGAAATCGTTAGTCAAAGGGCACAGGGGCCGTGAGTTCAGGCAAGCTTCTATTTCCACCAGCAAAGTGCATAGCTTTTCAAAAGCGAGTGTATGATCTTCGATGACTCTTTTTAGGTGATGTTTAGTGGATTTAAGGGGTAACACCACTGTAAACGGCAAAAAAGAACGTTTTTTCAAGAATTCTTTTTTTATGGAAGGAAAGGGAATTCAATTATAATTTTTTAGGAAGTTATTATTCATATATTGGAGTAAAAAATTACAAATTTTGAATGAAAAAATTTGCAAAATGGCGACACTGGTGACATTTTTGTAATGCGTGTTTTTTTGAAGGAGCTCCGCGGCACGCAGCACACATTGATTTTTGTGTAATTGGCAAGCATTTGAAAAAAACTCATTTTTCGACCCAAAAAAACGGCACTTGATTGTTTATAAAAATTGTTTAAATTAATTGATCAAAAATCGAGTACGCGTTTCACTTTGGAATACTATTATAAAGATGTAGGAAAAACCCCGATTAAGAATAGTGAAAATTGTTTGAATTATGCTGCGTGCCGAGTTAAAAGATTGTGTTTTGAGAAAAACGCGTTTAAAGTCCGTATTACACGTGCACCTAAGCTGTACTAACGTGAGTTGCTGCCGTGTACTAAAGCATTTCTGACTGGAAATACTTGTAACGGAAGCGTGGCGATATCTCTATGAGTGTCATAGAACTCTTCAAATTGATAGATACGAAAATAAGCAGTAGTAATAGTAGTAATAGACGCAGGTAATCGTTGCGGAGCGGCCAGACACGCTTCGTAAGAGGGCTCAAAATTTAAATGAAATCGATTTCGAACACGTATAAAACCTTTTGTCCGTTATTCTACAAGGTTCAAAGAATTTTTTAAGCTAATAAAAAAAATTTATTTTTGCAAATTTCTACAGTGGTGTTACCCCTTAACACCAGCTTCCCATAGGCCGCCACAATGAGGCGAGTTCGCGGGGATAAAGATCCAGTCAGTCTTGTTGTTAGCAGGAATAGTTTCAACCTCCTTATAAACTTCAGAAAAAGCGTTGAACATCCTCTTGAGTTCTTGGGTGGCTCCCTGGAAGGTTGTGCCATTGTCGCTGTACAGCTTGCG
>CAKNXH010063588.1:0-13724 GCA_932178445.1 Andricus quercusramuli | reverse complement strand
CAGCCTAAGATTGTCCTGAGTCAGTTGTCCCTCATGTAGGATTAGTCTCTCCTTATTGGTTCTCGAAAGCTCGTGAATTCCTTCTAACTGAGCCCTAACTATGTGAGTCTGTTTACCCTCCAGGTGAGACAAATTGGTTTGAGCTTGGTTCAGTTCGGCGATCCCCGCTTCGAGGGTTTCTCCGTCACTGTAGGTCATTAGGCCCGCTATTGGTCCAATGAGGCCTCCTAGAATTCCCAGTAGTGGCTGTGCTCGTCGGCTTCTCATTCCCGTCGGTAGGTTCAAAAGCGTTGCCTTATTGGTGCGCTCCTTCATCTCTGCGGCATGCCTGGATACTTCCTTCTTTAAGCCTTCGGCTATCAGGAACTTAGCGTCGAGACCGTAGTCGGTGATCGTCTGTAGGCAAAATATTCCGAATCCAGGCAGACACAGATCGGATAAATGTTGGAATCGCTGTTGGTAAGACTCTAGGGGTCCCTGGATCTTCCGCAAGTCCAGGAACACAGTGATCCTCCACGTTCCAGCGACTCGTCTTATAGGTCCTAGATGCTCGTAGTAAACTCCTGTACTGGTCCTCAAAGGAGTGTTCCTATAAGTAGTGGGGTTGGAGCCTTCCGAGGTGGCAAAGAAAACCAGGAGGATTATCGACCATAGATTCATCATCTTTTACCTAAAAGAAACACGAATTAGATTTTCTCTTCAGCAAAGGAAGGAAGTCCAAGACAGGATAGGGCCCCAATTACTAGAGAAATTGTAAGATGCGGCCAGATGCCTTGATGATTCTTGCCTTTGATAGTTAGTCATAGGAGAGAATAAGGAAACGAAAGGGCTTATTCTGTCTTTAGATTCTTCCTTAGGGTTCGTTCGAGTTTAGCAGCGGACGATCCTAACTTTATCTTTGTGTTTTGCGAATCGGTCGCCGATTTCGGTTTCGAGGATTACGTTGTTATTTTCGGTGAATCCGACTATCGCGTAAGGACCAGTGGCCCTACTATCGAATTTACCGTCCCTCACTTCCTTGATAACGTAGGCTTGGTCCCCTATCTTTCCATTCAAGGGCCGGGCCTTGCGGTCATATTGTTCCTTAGAAGTCGTTTTTGCCTTAACTAAATTTGTGGCCGCAAGTTTTTGGATTTCTGTTAATTTCACTATCAGGTCGCGGAGATAGGAGCCGTAGGTCTCGAGTTCTTCGCCTTGGGGGAAGGAGCTCGGCGTCCTTGCCACTCGACCAAATACCAATTCGTAGGGCGTGAAATTAGTCGCCTCATGTACTGACGTATTATAAGCGAACATGGCGAAAGGGAGCAATCGGTCCCAATCATCATAATCGTCGGCGTAATGTTTAATATAATCCGTCAGGACTATGTGACTTCTTTCAAGGGCCCCGTTGGTTTGAGGTCGGTAACCGGAGGTGGTAATTTGTTTTACTTGGAACAACCTCTCAAGGTGTTTCATGAGCTTGCTCACAAAGGTTCCTCCCCTGTCGGTCAGGATACTTCGAGGGGCACCATACTGAGAGAACAGGGAAGTGGCCACTGCATGAGCTATGGTGGTTGTCTTGAGGTTAGGTATGGCGACAGCTATGCAGTATTTACTGAAGTTGTCCTGCATTGTCAGGATGTGACGGTCCCCGTTCGGTGTAGTGGGCAATTTTCCCACCGTGTCAAGCGACACTTTTTCGAAGGGCTCGGCTGGGGTGTCGGTTATGAGCATAGGTTCTCGAGTCCTAGCTCGTACTAGCTTCTGCTCTAGACAACTTCGACAACTGCGGATGAAGTCACTAATTTGGTCTCGTAAACCCGGCCAAGAGTACCTCTCCCTAATGCGACGGTATGTCTTGGTCACACCCTTGTGGCCACCAATTAGACTACCGTGGTATTCAGCTATGATTTTGGGCCTTAATTCGAGGGGAGGCACTTCTACCTTCCCGTGACAGAGAGTGATAGTGATGCCGCTATCCTGAAAAACGGCCGACAGTAATTCTGCCATTTTGTTCTGGGCCAACGACCCTAGGGCGTCTCCGGAGTTGGCCATTCGACAAGATGTTTGGTTGTCCCGTTCTAAAGCGGTACGAAGGTGGGTTAGCCCTATGGTTACGTCCTTCCAGTCGATATCGTCTACGTGTCGCCTTTTTACCGTGACAGAGTAGGTGTAATGTCGACCGTGGGGAGTAACCAAGACCCGTCCCTTCTTGGGCCTGCGTTCCCATAGGTCTTGAATATCAAGACGCTCGGTAGCGATGAGGAGTTTCGCAATAGGATTCGTTGGTTCACAATCCTCTGAAATAAAGTGAGCGTAATTATCCCGCCTGTACGTCAGAGGTTCAGTCCATTGGTGTAGAATTTTGTGTCCTCTTTCGCTTAAGGCACCCGACTTTGACCTTACTTCAATGGGCTTTTGGAGGGGTATCTCGGTATTTGGGGAATCATCGATGTATGGTATGTTCACATCAATTAGGGAAGAGGAAAATAGGGAGGGGTTTCCCTGCGAGGGTTCGAATGTCTTTCCTGCCTGCAATTTTCGTGGGTTCAACCTCGGTCGTCTATTGAACGAAGTTCCTTCCTCCATAAGGGTTGTGTCCATATGGGCATTGGTGAAAGGTGTAGATCTGGCGCCTGGCGCCATGGCAGGTGCTGGGGTGAAGGATAGGGTTCCCATTTGTTGGTTTCGTCCAACGATGGGGGACCCTGGGATGGGTTCTTTTTCTTCGGGAGGATCCTTAAATCGAACGGTGCTTCTTCTCACCACACCGGAATTTTTTGTGGGGGAAGAGGGTAACTGTTCGATTTGTCTAGCGGGGCTAAGAATTTCCTTAACAGAGGTTTCCGTGGCTATAGGTGGAGTGGGTTGTGTTAACTCGAGTTCTGAGTTCTCATTAGCTCTTTGGAAAACCTGTTTCTCATAGTTTTCCAAAAAACTTTTCACTCTTTCCGCGAAAATGTCGTCATCGTATTCTCCGCAGGGGTCGAGCAGCTCTAATTTCTTGAGTAATTCTTCATCCTGTTCTCCTTCAGAGACGTATGTACACGGCAGTTGGTTGCTTTCATCCATTCCTTCATGATCCCAGCTCAGAGAGGTCTGAGCGTCGAATTGCGCAAAGGATTTCTGAAGGTCCTCTTTGAAGCTTGCCTTGGAGGGTGACAGCAGACGACCTGGTGTATCGTCAATGTCCTCATCGTTCTCACTACTTACAATGATCGGGGGTACTCGGATCGTGATTGATTCCGGAGGAAGGGTTGACTCAATAACTTCGGTGGTTGCTGGACCCTCGACACTTTCTCTGGCTAATTTATCAGCCATTTCGTTACCGAGGATTCCTTGATGTCCGGGAATGTGTTCCCAAATCACTTCTAAGGGTTCCAGGGCAATCTTCATTTTCTCGAATTCGGAGCGGTTCTTAACTGGCTTATTTTCATAAGTTTTCCAGTCATTTGCTTCCCATTTAGGGATCCATTCGGTTGCGCTGCTGACTAGAAATTTTGAGTCGGTTTTTATTCGGAGTTTCTTGATACCGGCTTCGTGGGCCTTTTGGGCTGCCACGGTCGCTGCTTCGATCTCAGCTGCATTATTGGTTTAGCGACCTTGACTGCGCTGTGAAACGTTCAAGGGGTTGTTTGGGCCAAACCAGACTCCTATACCAGCCTTAGGTTCTTCGCCTCCATGATAGCTGCATGCACCGTCTACGTACACATCTACGAACTTATCTTGTAAGGGAGGGAACCATGGACTCGGGTTCTTAGTTCCGGGGGGAGCACTCTTTGGGGCCGAGTAATCTCTTTTAACGGCGACTGAAGGTTCCAAGTCGGGTAACACGCTATGAGATTTTCGAAATACAGGCGTGTCCGAAGAATCAGAGTCTTCATCATCCGAAGATGGCTCGGTTGATGATTCACTTCCAGCCACTGGTGATTTACTTGCTTCTCTTCTTCTCAACAGTCGTTTACCTATGGAGCTTTCTTCTAGTTTGAGTGATGGGGCTTCTTCTGATGGCACATTGGCCACATCGGATTCGCTTTCTGGAACCGGTGTTTTCCTTGGCCTTCCTCGCTTTCTAGGGAGGTGGGCCGGGATGCTGATTGACGGTAAAGGGTCGGTTTCCCCTCTCTTCGCAGGCTTGAATGCTACTGTCCTACGTATCGCTGGTTTCGCTTTCCCTGGTGCCACAGACTTCCTTTCCTGAGGTAAGGCGCAAGTAGTGTTGGTGGATGTCCCTGAGACATCCTTCTTTTCTTCGGGGCCGCTTCTTGATGCTCCCGCTCGTGTCAGAACCAGTACCCTTTGGGGGTTTGTTTGTGAGTGGGTCCCATCCGTAGAGGGTTTGATCGACTGAGTGGATGTGTAAGGTCCTTGGGTTCCACTCAGGTCCTCCGGGTCCCTGTTTTTTTCTGAATTTTCAGAAGGATGGTCATGAGGATTCCCCGATAATGCTTCTACTCCCCTGTTCAGCTTCCCCTGCTTGTATTCGAATTTGTATTGGTAGTTTCGGAATTTATGTCGCCAATGAAGCAGCCTGGCCCCCGGATTATTGATATAGGTCATCCAGTGGACTGGCTCGTGGTCACAGGCGAGTATGAATTCTCGACCGTACAAATAGGGTCGGAAGTGTTCCAGGGATAGGGCGATGGCCAAGCATTCCTGCTCTTCCTTGGGGTACCTTTCCTGACAGCTGTTCATGGCCTTGGAAAAATAGGCAACGGGCATGTCTAGTCCTTCTTCTTGTTGGGTCAATATGGCGCCGACGGCGTGGCTCGAGGCGTCAGTGGTCAGCTTAAAGGTTTTTCTAAAATTAGGATACCGCAAAATCGGCTCGCTACAGAGAGAGTCACAAAGTTTATGAAAGCTTTCATCCTGTTCCGTGCCCCACTTCCATTTTACATTCTTCTTAAGGAGGTCGGTCAGAGGTTTGGCGATTTTCGCGTAGTCTTGTATAAACCGTCGATAATAACCTGATAGCCCAAGAAATTGTCGAATGTTACGCACGGTTCTTGGACGAGGAAAATTTTGTATTGCTTCTATTTTGGCCGGATTTGGTTTCAGCCCCTCATGGCTAATAATATGGCCAAGGTATGCTACTTCCCTTTGTAGAAACTCGCACTTGTCCGGCTGAAGTTTCAGGTTGGCTGCTCGGAGTCGATACAGCAACCTTCTGATCTTCAAATCATGTTCTTCTAGGTCCTTGGAGTGCACCACAATGTCATCCAGGTAAACGAAGACTTCGGTCCCATGCATCCCTTTTAGCACCGTATCCATCAGCCGTTGGAACGTAGCAGGGGCGTTTTTGATCCCCATGGGCATGCGCAAATATTCGAAGTGTCCTCGAGGCGTAGAAAATGCCGTTTTGACCCTGTCATCGGGGTGAGTTTCGACTTGGTGGAAACCACTGGCTAGATCGAGCACAGAAAAGTACTGGGCCTCCCCTAGATGATCGAGGATGTCCGTAATATTGGGCAGGGGGTATGCGTCCCCTATGACCTTCTCGTTAAGAGCTCGGAAGTCGATTACTACCCTCCATTTCCTTTCGCCGGATCCGTCGAGTTTCTTAGGGACGATCCAGAGGGGAGAGTTATAAGGGGACTTGGAATGTCCTATAATTCCGCTATCATATTGTTTTTTTATTTGAACGGCCACTTGGTCAGCAGCCTCGTTGGGATAGCGGTATTGCTTTCGGGCTATGACCTCATCGTTAGTGGTAGGGATCCTATGTTGGACTACATTCGTAGTCGAGAGTCTTTCTCCGTTTATGTGAAAAATATCGGCGAAGTCTTCTACCCATTTATGTACGTAGTTTATTTCATCCGATGTTAATTCTGAAATGCGTAAGCTGTCCTTAATTTTCTTGACACGGTCAGTGTAAGAGCTACCCATTTCCTTTCGTAGGTCCTTGACCAAATATTCAGATTCGGAATTGGTGGATTCTTCGTCGTGCGGTTCGATAAAATCGTAGGGCAGGACTTCCTGGGCTGGCACCTCTACGTCCACGTCCTCCTCCCGGGTGTTGATGGCAAGTACATGGCAGACTCCTTCGTGGGTGGAGACGGCCGCCTCGCCTAGATACACTCCCTGAGGGGTGTATATCCTGGGTAGATATCCCTCTTTTATTTCTGGATTGAGCACGTTTATGGCGACTGGTTGCCTCGTCCTAGCCTTGATTCTTAGAATCCTAGCGAAGGGTTTAATTTCCGCTTTGAGCGATGCCCGGGCTGATCGAGACTCCTTGTCAATAAATGGGATTGGGTTGATTGGATCTGAAATGGTGACCAACGAATTGTGCCTAAAAGATATTTGGGCTTGTTCTTGCCGCAAGTAAGGCCTTCCGATGATCCCATCGGGGGATATTGGGAAGTCATTCTTCACGATGTGGAATTCGACTGGGGTACCGAATAGGCTGATCCTGGTCGTTCCAATCGTCTCGACAGGATCTGGATGTATCCCTGTCAGGAGGACAGCCTTG
Source organism: Andricus quercusramuli (assembly GCA_932178445.1). Classification (NCBI taxonomy): domain Eukaryota; kingdom Metazoa; phylum Arthropoda; class Insecta; order Hymenoptera; family Cynipidae; genus Andricus; species Andricus quercusramuli. The sequence continues at coordinate 7,273 of CAKNXH010063588.1, read as the reverse complement.
TCCGGCTCGTATTTTAATTCGAGGAGCAGAGTTTTAATTTTGATCAAATTCACATCGGATCCCGGATCTACCAGGAAGCTGCATTTTGAGCGTCTTAATTCTGGTGCTGTCAGAGAGACAACCGGGGAGCTTTCTATTTCGGTTCCTGCGAGGAACCCGATGGTGTGTTCCGGGAAGCGGACATGTTTTTGGGGGCGCTGAGGAGTGGACTGACTCCCTGCCGCGTCCGAGCGAGGAGTCTGTTGCAAGTTTAAATTTCCAGACGGTCCGCCTGAAGTTGCCCCAGCGAACCCAAACGCACCTATCCTAGTGATTAACCTGGAACTAGAGGAAGCCCTTCAGCAAAGGAGACGCGCCTTCTTGGAGGAAACTCATCCTAATCTCGGGGTTGAAAATCGTCGACAAGAAGTCACCGCACCTTTTGCGGGATTCGAAAACGGTGACCTCTGAGACGATGATACAATTACCCTAGACCCGGAAATCGAAATCCTAGATTAAAGGCCCGATACAATTCTCGGGAATTTAGGAAGAAAAATAAAATTCCGGTGTGGCTTCGGCACCAATTGCTGAATATTTAGCGGAGGGTTGTTTCGATTACAGGTCCATTCAATCAACCGACTTCGAAAATTAATACTCCATCAGTTTGTCACGTACGAACTAAAAAGATTTTATTTTTAAACCCATTGAAAACAAAGGACCCGTAAATAAAGGCTGCCTAGTATCGACACGCTGGGGAGAGGCTTCCCCAAAACTGAAGGAAGGGCGAGAGACTCGACTTTCCTATTTTTATTTTTATGTGGGTTGGTACCCCTACTCTCGGACTGAGAGTTGTTGTCCCGGAAATTTAGAAATTAGGGGTTTTCAGGTTTGTCGAATTAGAAATGAGTTGTGTCTCCAATTTGTGATAACAGTAATAAGGTTTATTCAAGAGCAAAGAAATAGAGCACATTCTATAATAAGAGCAAGATTCGAATAATAGGGCACATTCTACAATGGGTAGAATGTGTCGACAGGTAGAGGAAAAGAAGAGAAAAAAGAATATATGATAGCAAAAAGGAATGATACAGCTCACCAGTTCGTCGTACTTAAAATTACCACTCGTCAGATCAAGAGGAAAATATTAGATCCAAAAGGAACCACGGTGCCCCTTTTGAGTTTTCCTGTCCTTCATGGAGCGGGCGAAAACCTTCTATTTCCGTGGGTTTATTAACCCACTCTAGTCTCTTAGGGTATTCGCGACACACACAAACACGCGCAAACACCTGTCACCTTCCATGAATTCGCTTTTACGGGAGGTAGAAATTATATCTATTTCTCGTAAAAGTGAATTGGAGCCTTCCGAAAAAATTGCTCCTTTTCGTTTTGAGATTCGAAAAGGGGCGAACCTTTTCTAGACTAACCTCAAATTTTGTTTTTGAGTAGGTCGAATAGGACGCGAAAAGAACTGACCGCTCCCGTTACGGTCCTACCTCCCGTCGGATGGAGATTTTCTTTTGGTTTTACGTCCGAATCGTAAAAATCAAATTCTCGCGGTTAATCCATCAATCCCGGCGGTTCACTCCCGTTCCTGTACCGAAAATTTAATAAGAATAAAGTCTCGTTGACCCGGACCGGGGCTTCGCGTCTTATGGGCTAGATTTCCCAAAAAGAATTGATTTGTTCGATTCCGACACCGGACGGACAAAAGTCTGGGTAGTTCTGGCCCGTGCCAGGTTGCCCAAGTTACTGCGACTTTGAATAGTATTCAATGTACCTCGACGGTTCATAGTTGGGGTTACTCGGGTAGGGATTTTTGCAAAATTGCGGAATTTGGTTTGGGAAGGTAGGGATACGCCGTGAGAGCCGAAGCAGCGTTTGCAATTTTTATCTACCCAGGTAGCTTGATTTCTTAAGTGTGCGAGAATGGTATTGCTAAATGCTTTCCTTTCGAGTTTTGTTCTTTTGAAACAGGAACTTCGTCAGCATTTTACGGAGGTAAAGTGCTTCGAAGTTTTTGTTATATTGGTTGGAGAAATTCTTAATTCAATTTGCATCAAACTGATGCAGGTTGGAATTTTCAACTTAGAGTTAGTATTTCTTATTTCCAACCTAAATTTTCTATTTAAGGAATTGAGCATTTTTAGCGCAGCACCATTGCTGGGTAAGCACGTGGCTTTGTTTTGATGCCTCACGTGTTCGTGCTGTCAGATCATGGCGGGCAGCATGTGGGATGAGGAGCGAGATGGACTTATAGGAGAATAGCGCGTGAAGAGGAAGAGGAAGAGGAAAAGAAGAGAGTCGAGGTGCATTGAACTGTTATGGTGTAGAGTATACTTGCTTGTATACAAGGAGAGAGACGCGCTAATGCCGAGAATGTAGGTGGGAAGGAGGAGGCAAGACCGTGTGCGAGCGTCGAGTTATGCTTTCGTCGCGGCAGCATAGCTACACACGGAGAGTGAGACGGCGATGGTTGAAGCGTCAGAAAGAAGGAGAGCGGACCAGGTGCCCGTTGCATGCATGTGTGTCATAGCAAGCGTAATCACACCCTCGTTCCTTTTGGACCCTTACAATGTTTCCTTTCTTTTCTAGATGTAGGTTTCTAGGAAAAATGCTTTACAATGTTTTATCGTCGTTCTTGTTTTAGGTCTAGGCTCAAGTTTGCGTCATTCATGCAAAATACATACACACATTTTCTTCCCGCAATCCACCCTCACATCATTGAGTGGGTTGGAGAAGGTATTCTAAGTTTAAACGACAAAAAAAAGAAAGATGCGAGCATAATTTGGTCGGAGAACAATTCTAATTTAGGAGAATTAGAATTATTCTCCTATGTTATTTCCCTTTTCATTTGCAAGCCAGCTCGTTGCTGGCCTTCGAGAGCTTGGAATGCTACGTCAGCATTCTTGTAGCATGTTCTCCGGTTACGAGCGGACGGAGAGACTTGGAGAGCTATATTGCTCTCAATTTATGTGACTTGAAATAATATTTCGAGCCACATTATTTTTTATTTAATTTCTCGAAATTCGCTCGTAACAACCGAGTGCGAAGCGCAAGATAAATATATGATCGAGCGTGAAGCTTGAGAAACAATAGCCACGCGCCCTAGGCGCGTTGAAACTTGCGAGTCACGCGTGAAGCACGCGATGAGAATGTACTTGCGGAGTGGGCAGATTTTTTGTAATAATATAATCGCAATGTTTAGCAAGGAACAAACTAGCGCATCCGATGGAAAACCTCAGGAAAACGTCAAATCTGCCCTTATCTTATTATTTTATTATTATTCAGTAATTTGTTTTTCGACTACAAATGAGTAACAATGTAAGATAAAAATATAAACAAAAAGTAATCATATGCGGACAGATTGAACAGCAGACTAGAATGAAGTGGATTACAAATAATGTATAAAGGAGAAATTGTTTAAGAGTATCAAAACAATCAAGTCTCAAGAATGAATGTTCTAATTTGTAGAATCTGACGCACGTACAATGCAACTTTGCACAGCTCGCGTGGACAATTAGAGTTTAAAAGACTCAGCCAATGCTGACTATTGATTGTCGTGGTTGCTGGCTGACCTAAGATTGATACTTATGAGTCTATGTAGGCAGGACAAACAGACGATAAAGGGTGTTCATTTACTATCCACTGTATGCAAAGGGGAGCCTCAATCGGATAGGGAGAAAAAATAAAGTCTTGCCATACATGCATGCTTACATTGTTAGGATTATTAGGATTATTACAAGTCACTAGTGAATTCAGCAGTGAGGATTCGTATTTTCCCATCCTGGACCTGCGTAACTCCAGAAAAGATCTTTTGATTTCAAGGTATTTTTCCCCCTACGAATCGGCAAAACCAGACCTTTGGAAGACATTTAAAGATTGTCTAAGCTTACGGCGCATGACTCTACATTCTTTATCATCCCCAAGTTTTTTCCCTGGAGTACGCCATTTAGGCTTTGCACGTGAATCTAACTTATCGGCGACAGTTGACATTGTGACAATTAAATTATTATTGATGGCATTTACTTCGCCATTGGAGTACACAGAGTTTTTTGAAATAGACATTTCGTGCATACAGGTATAGTCATATTTACGGTTTGCATTCCAGTTATTTTATTATAAAAAAATGAGTATCCATTTACACTCGTGTCCATCTGTATGAAATACGAAATATTAACGCCAACCGGAAGATGGTCGGATGTCGTAGGTAATTGAAGTACTTCAAAATTAGAAATCAAGTCTATTGAGCCAATGTTATACGCAACAACGTCGTTAACACACATACCCTGAAATCCAAGAAAAGTAACCCTTCCAGGTCATTCAGGTTGCTGATACGTTCATTAAAATCGCCTCCTAAAAACAGTGGTAAATCTGGACATCCCGATATAACCTTGGAAAGGGCCTCCTCAATAGTCTGCTCGGACAGCTTAAAATCCATAGATTGTTTAAAGTACACTTACCCACAATAAATTGAAATGCCCTCCGCCAACATTTTATGAAAATACATGTAAGGGAAATCAATAAAATTTCAAAGTTGAATACAGATTTGTTTATAAAAATTGCTAAACCCCCGCTAGGGCAACCCACTCTGGCAGAACGCTGTGCATTACTTACAATAGCGATGTGATCAGGAATCCAATCAGGAGATTTTAAATTCGGTAAAGTTACCCATGTCTCGCACAGGCACATGATGTCCGAGCTGAGTACGTAATTTGGAATCTCAGACAAGTTGGAAAGGCCGTGCGTATTCCAGAATAAGATGCGAAGATTGATGCCTTTAGAAGATTGCCATAAGACATCCTGTTTAACGACTTCATTCTCTGCTGCAAGTTGCTAAGCCTTTCCAGGATTAGTAGGTTTGTGACTCTTAGACTGAGGCTTCTCCGGCATTGAGACAATTTTTCCTATAAACGGGTGCAGCGAGCTATTCGATCCACCTGTTGGGCGTTTTGGTTGTGTTTTGGATATGCTTCTTGACGAGTATTGAGTTTCAATCGCATGCTGTTCATTTCCCTTTCCTTTTAGAAGGGATTCGACCTCCAGGGGAGAGAGCTGACGGTCCTCCAGCGTAATACCGCCACCCTTCATGAACACGTTAAAACCCGCATTTTTTTAGGTTGTTGGCCGTATGATATAGAGTTTTCCATTCTTGTCTTTCCTCTGATGGTCTCTCAAGTGATACAGAAAGGTTCAACTCTTTGAAGGCTGCGCGTTTGTTGAGAACGTCCTGCTTCCATCTGCCAGAATTGAAACGCACAAGAACGGGCCTATTGCCTTGCGTCCCCCCAGTCGATAAATGCCATCAATATTAGTTTCATTAAGTGAGAGACCAGCGCTAGTGAGAATATTGAGAACAAATAAGAAGAGGGTCCCTGTTGGATTCTTCGTCGTCCGATAGGTTGTGAATTACGACATTGCAGGAGCGGGCTTGTCGCTGAGGAAAGCCAACCTCTCTGTTGAGTGAACTATACTTTCCCTGTAATGCCTGATCACACACACATTACTTAATGTACACAACTGTGTACATTACATTTATGTAAATTGTGTGTACATGATTTCAATATTGTGTGTAATATTCACAGATCACACACAAAATCACAATGTGTGTAACACACACACACACAAACGCCTCGAGAAAGGCTCAGGCAGGACAAACTTATTTACTGACTGGGTGATGGTTTGCCACATTGAAAACGCCTCGAGAAAGGCTCAGACAGGACAAACTTACTTACTGTCTGTGTGATGATTTGCCACATTGCAAAGGCCTTGACACAACACACACACAGACACAGCGCGCCAAGCCTGCTTAAATCACGCACACTACTTGAGGGGCAATGCAAAATTTATAAAGATATCTGTTCTAGACCACAATTTTCTCAGAAAGAAAGCCAGACAGAATTCTGACAGAAAATCACAAAATCAGGAGCCAATACTTATCCCAGCAGGTGTCACAGCACAAAACCAACGAGATAAAAACCAAACAAAATATCTAGCATTTGAGAAACTAGGCCAAATCAAGAAATTCATACGCTGCACGGGAGACACGTGTTGCTCACACCCGCGCCATATTGCAACCAAATCTGCCATTATTTCAAGGATTTAAGTTCGCAATAAAAAGATGTGAGGTAAACAAAATTCTCCTAGTGGACGAATCTTAAATATTTTCGTAAATATGGTCTGGTAGTTTTTTCTCACCTTCGTTCAACTACCGCTGACCATAATATGCACCACACGTTGGTTTTCCTGTTACAGATTGCTGAAATTTGCCGTGCTGAATTGGGGCGAATCCGAGTGTGTATTCTACTCTCACGAATTCAGACCCATTGATCAATGTTGAAGTGTTTACGTGCTGAAGCATTGAAATTAATTCGCTGACTTCAAACTTTTGCACCGTATTTTTACAAGTCCTACTCAGCGCCGCCACAAAGGCAACATGAAAAATGGAAAATGCCATATTTTTCTTGCTTTTTTTTTGCGAATGCTATTCTCAAAAAAAATAATTTTCTGCTTTCCAAATTTCCGTGACAAGGATGGCGGCGCTAGCACGAAGTCCACTCAGCGCCGCCACCTATAAAAATTGTCTAACAAATATTAAAATGAAATAAACGATGAGGGAAGATTATAATAAATTTAAATTTAGAATTTAAAATTTAAAGATTTTTCGGGTTTCAATCGTGTGCGAAACTATGAATGTTGCCGACGTTTCGTGAACATTGCAGTTCACATCTTCAGGGCTGACCTGAAACTGAGGTTTCAGGTTATGTTGTTCTTATATATGTATTCTCTACGATGCCTGTGATTGGCCAGAGTGACCAAAAATGTTCTAAAAGTGTGGAAACAACTTTGAACAACGTAAAGATGATCCAGAGCTTTAAATGAATTATTTAACACGTGAAAATTTACCCCTTCAATAATTTCACCCAAAGACTACCCTTCCACGTAAATCTATGTAGCGGGGCTTACATTTACTTATAAACCGCATCAAAAAAAATAATATTCACAAAACACAGTTGGCGGGAATTTTTTGCTTTTTTATTGCTCTCCGATACACGTTCTAAAAAACTACTCCTAAGTAATAGATACCTACACCTTGTGATCAAGAATGTTTTAAAAAGAGTAGAAACAACCTTGAATTTTGGTTTCCCACATTGCAGACGCCTCGAAAAAGGCTCAGGCAGGACAAACTTACTTACTGACTGTGTGATGGCTTGCAACAATGCAAACGCCCCAAGAAAGGCTCAGGGAGGACTAACTTACTTACTGACTGTGTGATGGTTTACAAAATTGCAAACGCCTC